>JBBYHO010524863.1:4542-17528 GCA_038382025.1 Adansonia gregorii | reverse complement strand
TCTTTTCCATCATTTTCACTAAGTAGTTCATCTTTGTATAGGATTAATTCTTCTTATTTTTGTATTCTTCATTTTGTGTCTTTAGATACATATTTCTTTTGAGCCATAATTCTTATAAACACCTAACTTTTAGAGGTTTTATTTGTTTACACTCAAATACTTGTGTCTTTAGATACATATTTCTTTTGAGCCATAATTCTTATAAACACCTAACCTTTAGAGGTTTTATTTGTTTACACTCAAATACTTGCGAAAATGGGAGCTTCCTACTTAGCCATTCAAAAATAGAGAAGGTTTCTATTTAGCTTTCAAAAGTAGGGGTTCTATCTTAGCCACAAACAATAAGGGGTAGAGGTTTCTATCTGCCTTGAAAGATAGAGAGTGTAAAGGTTATACCTTGTCCTTGAAAGGTAGACTATTCAAGTTAGTGAATTATGGAAATCCGAGGCCAGTGAGGTTAAGGTAGAGGACGTAAGCAATTAAGGCCGAACCTCTCTAAATCTTTGAGTTTACTTCTCTTTCCCTTGTCTTTAATTGTTTATTTCTATTCACTAACTTACACTCCAAAGTTTATTGTTTAGATTTCTCAATCTTATTTATCAAAATTTTAATTTACTAAAATTTTGATAAATCAATTTACCCCCTCTTCATTTCATTCACTACTAAAAGGTCTAACGAAATAATTAAACTTGATATTTTCTATAACACTAATAAGTAATAATACTATTAAAAAAATTAATTTCATTCTCTTAGTATTTAAGCGCATAAAAATATTAAGATTGCTTAAAATAAAAAACATTGTCTTATAAGTGAAAATATAAAAATTAAGAAAAGTTAAATAACTTAAGTAAATACATCTAAACAAAATATATTTAAACAAAATATATTCTTCAATTCCTAAAATCATACAAATTCAATTTTTAAGTACAATACATCAAGCCATCCAAAGCTGTAGTTTATGCCTTTATGATTCAATAATGCTCCCATTGTTATATTTTTAACTTTCTTTTAATCCTATTTTTTAATTTATTATCATTTAAATAATTGTAATATCATATGATACTATACATACAATACGTCAAAATAATACTTAGCTATTTATAATATATTCATTATTAATAGTTCATAATTTATATAATACTTTATTTAATAGTGTCATATTATATCTTTTTATTATAATAGTTTATTAAATTATATTAAAAAACCCTCAGTTGCATATACTAAAAGTATATGTTATTTATTGACATTTACTATTATATATAATAAAGTTAAATTATAAACAGTTCATATGATAGTAATGTTTTTAACGTTAATGTACATATAATTTTATAATATCATAATACGTATGGAATAATTATGTTATATATTAAGCTATAATATCTATTTGTATATTGAATATAGTATGTGTTACATATACTAAATATGGAGTAAATTTATTCAAAGTATAATTTAGTAGTAATAATTAATGTTTATATAGTACTATAATAACACAAAGTATTTGATAACTTTATAAACTTAAATATTAATAATATATAGAATGTAATACATGTACTAAATATGGAGTAAGTGTATTAGTAGTATAATTTAATAATATCAATTAATATTTATATAGCAATAGAGTAACATGAAGTACATAGTAACTATATAAAATTAAATATTAATAATATGCATAAATAATACGTATAATATATTGTCCTTAAGCATATGTTAATATTATAAATAGATCCATGATAGAATATACGAAAGTTACTTAATATGAAAGGTTATCTTATGAACCATATAATAGTACATTATGTTATCAATTAATTTAACTATTACATAATAGAAACATTATAATATCAATTAGTTATATAAATTTTTTGGTCAAAAATCTATAAAAACTAGGTTTCCATCAAGAAAATTTGTTTTTCAATTGTTCTTTGCCAAGTTTTCTAGTTTTTTTTTTTTTTGGTGATTTTCATTAAGTTTTCTTCATATTGTAACTTCATTTTGACTCTTCATTCTACTCATATGTTATTGTGTTACTTCATTTATGATATATACATTTTATGTTCTTTTCATGCATTATTGTTATCTTTTATATGCTCATGCATTTGTCATGAAGATACTAAGATTATAGCAACATCATCATGCATGTTAGTGTACTTAGGTATGCTCATGTTAAAGAGCTATTTTATGTTCAAAATCATATATGACATAAATCTTACAATATTTTCATGCATCACGATAATGATTAATATGTTTAAGAATTTTTCATGAGAATATTGTGATTATGTCCACATCACCATGCATAATAAGAAATCCATGTATGTTCATGGTGATAAGGTATTTTGTGAGTAAACATCATATATGATACCTAGTTTTTATGTTTATGGGTGAAATAAAATGTTATGGGTCCAGTTAGGAGTGTTAGAAACTTTTAGAGACAATTTAGCAATTTTCCCATGATGTTTCATGCATATTAAGGATCATTTTGCACCTTTCTTGTATTTTAGGGTCATTTAGGTTATTTTCTATGTTCTAGAAATTTTTATGCAATTTTAAGTATGATTGGAGTCATTTAGGCCATTTTCCATGATTTAGGAACTTTTATTCAATTTCATGACTTTTGATATCACTTAATTATTTTCCATGAGTTGGGAACGTTAATGCAATTTTATGAATTTAGATGTCATTTAGTCATTTTCTATCACTTACAGACTTTTATTTCATTTTATGCATTTGATGTCATTTAGATCATTTTCCATGATCTAGGGACTTTTATGCACTTTCATGAGTTTTGATGTCATTTAGTTATTTTCTATGACTAAGAGACTTTTATGTCATTTTATACATTATTTTATGTCATTTAGGTCATTTTCCATGATCTAGAAACTTTTATGCAATTTCATGAATTTTGATGTATTTTACATGACTTAGGAACTTTGATGCAATTTTAAGTATTTTGACGTCATTTAGGTCGTTTTCCATCACTTAGTGATTTTTGTGCAATTTTTGAATTTTGATGCCATTTAGGTCATTTTTCATGACCTAAGAACTTTGGTGAAATTGCATGAATTTTAGAGATATTTAAGTCATTTTCTATTACCAAGGAATTATTATGCTAAATTTCATGCATTTAAATTATTTTCTATGATTTACGGACCATTCCATAATGTCTATGTAGGTTAGGTCTATTTTTTATAAATTATTTTTCATAATCAAAGGATCATTTTGCAATTTCATGTATGTACTCTGAGGTCATTTTCATTATATTATGCTTTAAATTAAATATGTTTGTATGTTATTTATATTATAGTATTTTTCAAAAATCAAAGATAATATCCTCAACTTAAAATAGTCCATACGTTTGCTTTTAATATATGAAAGTTACCTCATCAATTATCTTATACAAAGGAATACCCTCTTTAAACAAGTAAATTAGACTTTTTCAATTTTTTCAAAAATAAAACTTTCATATTCCCCTAGGTTTTTCAAAAGTGTGCAAAAAATATTTTGATTTTCAAAATTATAAAAAATTGATTTACTAAAAATGAAAGAGATAAAATTATTATAAATAATTTCAAAAATGAGGAATTATAATTAAATACAAAAAAATAAAATAAAACTAGACCTAATTTAGATTTTAATTAACGTGTAATTAAGGGGTATTGATTTTTGGGCATCATGAGAGGCATTGGTCCTTACTCATGATTATAACTGACTCTCGAATACTTTCAAATGAATTTTGGTATAAATGTAGACTTTGAAGCTTGTTTTAAATGGTTTTGCAATCCTTAAAATACAAGTTCTCGTAGGTGACTAATCTCACCTAACCAAAGCTAGATTGGTGGCGATTCTAAGATATTTGGTAATTTTGTAATGACTATTTAAGATTAAGTTAGACAATCGATTCGTCTAACAAATCAGTCCTATCCCAATACAACAAAATGAAATTTATTTGTTTAAGTTAGTAGTGTCGAATTCATGTTCGAAACATTGCAACAATCCATCCCAAGCATTCTTTTACCATAGTAGTTTAAGCATCTACAACATTTTACTAGAATAGTCTATCTGTAGAGATAAGTGTCATTGCTTCACATATTCATTTTTGAAATCTATAGGCACAATACTGTCTCATAGTTAAATTATCTCTTGTCTTCTTTTTTTCTCTCGCGTTTTGACTGTAAAAAATTGTCAAGTGAAAGCCATGTTCTATATATGGATGCAAGAGTGGATATTGCTTTGCCATAAATGATAAATGTAACTCATTAACTTTAGAGCCCATTTGACTTGTGTTCTAGTAATATATCATGTCCATCAAATAGTCCAACATCTCCCACAAAAAAAGCTGTAACGTTATTATAGATATAGAGCTTTAAGATATACACTTGCTTTTCCTTCAAGATTTTCTTGATCTATGAGAAATGTTTTCCCAATAAAAGCATGGATGGAGTTACTCTAAAAACCAAAAACAAAGTATTAATTAAGTTTTTATTGTAAAATAATCTATATTAAAATTACAAAGAACATTATTTAAAACCTTGTTAACTATGAGAACCATGTTTGTATTGATTAGCTATTTATTTCTTCATACATTCAAAGTATTCTACATTCTAGATACCTGCAGTTTGATTTTCCACTCATCCCTATTAGTAGATATTTCATGGAGGGTATACTATCACTTGATGTTATTTCTTGTTGGAAGACATTTTCTCTATCACAAATAGACTTTTCAAATGTTGGGGAGGAAGTATTGAAATATTGGTTATATATGGCATTCAAGGAGAACAATTTCATTGCATATGTAGTCATGATTCAAGAATAAGAGAGGGAAGATGTATGTGTCTAATGAATTAATTTGAATCATGTATCGAAAGGGGAGATTAATACATTTAATACATTAATTTGTTTTATGTAGGGGAAAGATGAGAGGTATATATTTAATAAATTATTTTATACTTATTAATCCCTTTTTAAATCAACATTTAAAGTGGACTCCTTGATTAATTAGTTTAACACTAATTTAACTCATAATCATGATAATATTAAAATATCATGATTATAACAATACTAAAATAATGAGGTGGAAATTGGACTATTTAAGATATTGTTCATGGCATTCAAATGCTAAAGTCAATTTTATGGAGAGAGGATCGTAATAAATTTAATAAATTAATTTAACTAATATATGAGAGAGAGAAGACCTATATATTTTAATAAATTATTTTAATATTTATTAATCTCATTTTTAGCACTACTACAAAGTTAGCGTTTAGTGGCGTTTAGTAGCAACATTTCATAAAAAATTGTCGCTTAATTTAGAGCTCATGTACTTTCGCGACGTTTTGTATGCAAATACCACTAAAAGTCCTCTTTAGTGCCATTTGTATGGTTGAACGTCGTTAAAGAGTCCAAATTTAGTGGCGTTCAACCATACAAATGCCATTAAATCTTCTAAAAATTTTCGTGCTATTTTTCTTGTTGGTGCTTTTTAATTTTACAAGTTATCTTTAATAGCATTTGACTTAAAAACACAGCAAAATACAACATATAGCGGTGTTTTAAGCAAAAGCTGCTAAAGGTCAGGCAATTAGCAGGGTTTTACAAGACAAAGACAGCCAATTGCCTTACAATTAATACATTCCAGTCGCCCCCTTTTTCATTTTTGTTTCTGCCTCTCAATCTTTTCTTCTTTCTTTCTCTCAATCTCTCAAAAATCTTTCAATCGTGGGTCTTCAGCCATTTTTAAAGGTTTTGCTTTAAAGTATTTATTTTTATCTAATATTCTGGTTTTAGTTTATGTTAAAAAATTAGGGATTTGTGAGAATTGCATAAGATTATTTGTTATTTTGTTAGTACTTTTTAGTTTAGAGTAATGATTTGAGTAAAAATTCTTGATTTTTTTTTATTTTGGTTATCTTATTTAGGGTTAGATGGGGTTTAAGGTGAAATATTTTCAGGTGATCCATCACCAAAATTATTTTAATATTTATTAATCCCACTTTCAAATTAACATTCAAAAATGACTCTTTGATTAATTAATTTAATATCTATGTAACTCATAATTATCAAAATATTAAATTATCATTATTATGATAATATTAAAATCATGATGTAAAAGTAAAGGTGTTTATAAGCCAAGCTACCCCAATATTTGGGAGAGCTCCGGCAAAATATTGAAGCTGAAAACTAGGCTTGGGTAATACCTTTAATATTCAAGGCTTGAGCGTACCCAACCAAACATGTTTTTAAATTATATAATATATATTAATTTTACATTTATATATTATATAATTTTTATCATATAAAAATAAATATATAATTATAATATAAAAATTAAAAAATATATTAAATTATTTATATTTTAAACATAATAAAAATTATTAAATTACTTAACAATAAATTTTAAAAAAATATTTTAACAATATATTATAAAAAATATAAAATAGCCGGGCCTAAATGGACTTGGCTATCTATATATAAATAAAGGTGAGATTAGATCAAATTTAATATTCATATTTTAAATTGAGTTTGGCAAGTATAAAATGGGTTAATATTATGCTTAAACTTAGCCTAAACTTAGTTTGACCTGGCCATAGTGAAAGTTGAACTATTAAGATATTATTCATGCAATTAATAGTTCAAGTCAATTTTATTATAAATAAAAGTTAAAAAAGTTTTGAACGAATGGAAATATATATATATTATTATATTTTAAATTACTATTTTAAATTATAAAGGTTAATAAGATTTATTTATATACTTTATAAATAAACATTTTAATTTTATTAAAAATTTATCATGAAATATATTCATTTGATTAATAAATTTTATTCAATTCATAAATAAAAGATTAAATTCATTGTAAACTTTGAACCCATGTTGATGCTAGTTTTGTTAATATATAAACTTCAGTTGTTTGTATACATTATATGCAACTTTAACTAAAGAATCAAATATTCACGTACGAGTTAAAACAAGTATGATTAAAAGTTAGGGCTCATAAACGATCAGTTCAATTTATAACCAAATTAAAATGCTATTAACTGAATCATTGATTTTGTATTTATCTTAACTATTAATTGAATTAAATTTAAAAAAAATATATAAATTAATCGAATCAAAATTATTTTGATTAATTATGTAGTTAACCAAATTAACTGAATTTTAATTATTCTAAATCAATTACTTCAAATCACATTTTAAAATATTAAATTTTTAATTTTTTTTTATAATTCAAATGATCATAATCATTCAATAAATATACAAATTTCAAATTTGTAACATCAATTACTAGTCGTCGCCAATGCATGAGAACACTTAATTTTAATTTAAGTGTTTTTGCTTGGGGACAACTCCGTAACACTACTTAAAAGTTGTCCCCAATACATGAGAACACTCAATTTCGAGTGGTTTTGTTTAGGGACAACTAAGCAAGTGTATTAAGTGAGTTTGAAGGTTTTTTTTGGTATTTTTATTTTTTTTATAATTATTATGGAGAAGGAAGGAAAGAAAGAAAAGAAGGGAAGGAAAATAATGAAAGAGGGAAGAAAAAAATGGAAAGAATTACAGGAAAATTTATATGTTTATGCTCAAGTTATTTTAACGTGTATTTAAAATACTACAAATTTATATAGTGCTCCAAATGTTAATAATTCTTTTATCTATATTTTAATATATTCATATTTTTATGTTATGTTCAAGTTATTTTTCATATTATGGTTTAATTACTTTTCCCATTAGTTTTGTACCTTAATTTATTAAATATTTCGCATAATTCATTTCAATTTAGAGAAAAATTTAAGTGTTTTTTTTATATATTTTTGTATGCTCAAAATATTATAAATTTTACTTGTTGATAATTTATTTTATATAAATTTTAATATGTTTATATATTTATATCGTGTTCATATTATTTTTCATTTCGTATCGTATTTTAATTATTTTCTAATATTGTGCTTGCATCATATCTCATTTCATCCCATATATTCTATAGTTTATCATAATGATCCAATTTTAACACTAGATTCATATATTTAAAAATGGTATCATTACATCTGCTATACATTAATATCAATATTATGTTTAAAACTTTAATCTAATTTTCTTAAGCATAGTGAATGGAACATTCTAGTGTAAGTAAAAGGCATAAATGAAAAACTTCAATGATATAAACTTAAAACATCTAATAAGGATTAAAAATAACAAATTAGATATATATTTTGGTAATTTGGTTATTTCGGTTATTTTTTAGTTTTGAATTGAATTAATCGATAATCAAACTTTTTAAAAATCTTCTATGATAACTGAACTAAATTATTTTGGTTAGTCGTTTAACTAAACTAGCTTAATTTTAGTTAGTTAATTCGATTAAAATTGAATAATGAATATCCCTATTAAAAACATATAATGATAGTTTTTACTCATTTCCAACATGGGTGAATAAGTTTCAAAATATGGGTGCCTTTTCACTTGCAAGTTTTTTGTTTTAATATTGTAATTATAATATAAAATTATGTAAGAATCCATCATTTAAAAGCATGAGTTCATATAATTTTTTATAAATCTTATATAATTTAATATTATAATTGATTACTTATACTATAATGATTTACTCCCAAATTATCTCTTGCATTTGAAAGAGTTCACTTGTTCCCAATCCTTAAGCGTGTTTGTTAGGGTTAAAAAAATTGAAAAGATGAAAATTTGAAAGAGTAAAAAAGTAAAAAAATAAAAAATATTATTTTATTTCTATTGGTAGGAAAATTGAAAAAGTGGAAAAAAGTAATTTCCTTTTTCTCCCATTCTTTGGTATAATTGAAAAATGAGAAAAAAATAAAAAAATATATATTATTTTATTTTATCATTATACTTTTTGTAAGTTAAGATAAAAAAATTAAAAAAAATATGAATAATCCTATAAATATGTACACTTAACTCATACAACTCTCATTTTCTTTTCTCTTTTTTCTTTAGTTTGAAATAATTTATTTTTCTTAATAGATGTATAAAATAATAATTTTTGTTTATTTATTCTCATTTCTTTTCAACCAAACATTTAAAATTCATTTTCTTTCAAAAATTTTGTTATTCTTTATCTATCCATCTACTTTTCTACTCAACTAAACTGGGCGAGTAGAGACAAATTTGTACCACCTACTCATCTTAGTACAAGGCATGTATACAAGTCTTTTAAGCATCAAAGCTTAAAGGATAAATAACTACTCTATCGACATCTTTGATCCGATCAATTAATCATTTGTAATTAATTATAATTAAGTTATTTTAAATTTTATAATAATTTTCATAAAATAAAATTTTTAAAATCAAAATTACTTTATTAATTGATGATAACGTTACCAGCTTAAGTTTAAACATTACCACTATAAAATCATACCTTTAATTGCAGATAATTTTTTATTTCCAGTGAAAAATATAACATAAGATTTTGTTGTGAGTTAGAGGAGATATTTATATTAAAAAAAAAAAAGGGAAAAAGTCCATTGGTCGAGTGACAAAAAACCTTCAGTTGTAACATTTATATCCTCTATGGATTCATTTCGTTTATCATTAGGTTACAGCATTGCATTTTCATGATAACTGACTATTACACTTTTTTTTCTTCATTTTCTTCTTTTGGTTCTCTCTCTTTCTCTACTTCTTTCTCTCCACATGTTCTTCAACCAAACCCAGAAACAAGCCCCAAATCCATAATCTAACGATCGACTATTAAGCAAACCGCTAATCATCATTGTAGCCACTACTGGTTGGTGGCCCGTTTGACCCCAAACTTCACCCACACAGTCTCCTCGACCTCTTATTTTTAGAATCAAGCTTTTCTTTTTTTATTTCAAAAAGTGTTCCAAACTTCATAAATCTAGCCATAAAAGATTCAGCCCATACCCCTTTCGATCTCCTCCAATGACTGTCAGATCAACATTAAAATCAAACCACAGCCTCTTCATTAAACTTGATCCTTACAATTTAGATTATCAAACTGAGCTCCATAAACTCTCAAATCCAAAAGTGGCCAAACTTAGAGATAAAGATTCGGAGTTTTTAGTGGGGATTACTTTGCTAGCTTTCTTATTGATAACTTTTACGAGTTCCAAATGCGTGAGTATAGATTGAATTGCATTAATAGGAAAGTAAGCAAATTTAGAATTAATTTTTTTTAATAAACTTAAAAAAATTTATGGAGAAATAATTAAATTATATAATATTTTTAAATAGGATTTAAAATTTTGATTGATAGATTATTTTCATCTTAACTCTAATTGAATTAAATTTTAATTATTTATTCAAATTAATGAAATTTCAATATTTTAAGTTTATGTTTTTAACGTAAGGAGAAGAAAAAGTAATTTCAATATAAAATTATTAGCTAAGCAAAAATCTAACAACTTTACATATTTTTGTCTTAACGATTGAATCAGGTTTTATGTGAAAAAAAAAAGTCGTAAGTGCAAAGAAAACATAAATGATTAAGTGCCATATAGATTAAAGGGCAGTGTGAAAAACAATTTTACCTAAATAATGTATTAAAATTTAATAAAAGTAGTAGATTGCATAAAAATATTTTTAAAAAAACATTATTTTAGTTAGTCAGCGTGCTACTCATCATTAAGAGACCCAAGTATACAAAAACGAAATTGAATCCTAGTTTTTTAACCAAAGACCTAAAACAATATAGGACACTGGTACTGCCGATGGCATCATATAAAATTTTGTTACTGGTGTTTTTATTCACTGCATGCTTCTGATTTAATGACATTTTGGAGCCTTCATATATACATATATATATTTATATATTATGTATAGCATTAAAGATGGTTGCACCACCCTGCGTAATTACTAGAGGTATCTGGCACGCAAGTCGGTGATTGAAGAGAGAGAGAGATTTGAATAGAGGTAGATTAACATGGAACTTGGAAGGTACAAGGACTGACTTGACTCTTATGATATGATCTACCAAATACAACACTAAAATCCATAAACAGGGAAGCGAAATCACATATTTCTATGACAGACAGAGAGCTAGTTGCACAGGTTTGGCAGATGGGAAGGGATTAAGGGCACTTGGGCTTGTTGCCATGAGTTCGCATGTCAGTATAGCATCTCCCACACCTTTCTCTGTTCCCTGAGGTACCTGGTGGAACACATTTGCACCTGGCGCAGCAGGTTCCACACGCTCTCGTGCACACGTTTTGCCTTGAGTGCAAGCTGCACCTCACCTTGCACAACTCTCCACAATCTGCAATACCAATACTCACTCTACTCAACCAACTTCCTTCATTTTTAACCATTTTAATAAGGATGTTTATTTTCCAGCTTAAACAAAAATATGATAAAAATTATTTATTTGCCAACTAGTAGTATAAAACATTAAGATTCTAAACAACAAGATATATATAATATAATGGCAGAAATCTTTACCAACAAATGTAAAAAGCCTTCTGTTTGGTCCTTTCACCACTTGGGTATATTTCTGCCCTTCAATCTTGGTTTCTGATGAGACCTGGGAATTAATTAACCACATCAATTAAAACTTAAAATGGGGGAGAGCTAAATGGTTGATTCTTCAAAGAAATAAACAAGCTATTGTTGAAACAAAAAATAAAAATAAAAAAAATAAATAAATATTGCAACTCTACCTGAATTATGCAGAAGAACAAAAGCAGAAGCAGGAGAGTAAGGCGTAACTCCATTATCTAGGTGGCAATGCTTGGATCTTTCAGTGACAAATTATATGATGCTGAGGTTTGCAAACTTGGGATTGCTACGAAAATGGTGCTTGCTCTTTTATAATCGTTTCTTTCTTGTTCAATTACAAAATCACCCTTGATTGCTAGGGCATTTCACAAGATGATTCGTGTATGATTATTCAAAATTAGAAGTTCAAACCCCCTTCTAAATATTGGACTTATAATTTTTTATATATTTTATGTTAATTTTATTAAATTAAATACAACATAATTATTGAATGTTTTAAAATTTTAAATATATATTTATAATAAATGTATAATATTAATTGTGTTTAAATACATTATATTTTTATATTTATTAAATTTTATGCTTATATTTGCCTTATGTTTTGGTATCATGAGCAAAAACAGGTAGGTTTCTTACACATTTTGAATTCACTGCTAGGAAGGGCACAGGACACGTAGAACAATCATTCCAGATGTAATGTACCAAATATTAATAATGCCAGATGCAAAAACGTGCCTTCTGTGCTTTATTTAACCTTGTCTCCATTTCCGAAACAATTATACCCTCCACATCTACATATTTACAGCAACCATTATAAATAAATTAAATTTATTGTCTTTATTTGTACCGATGTATAATGTAAATGAAGCATAGATTCTAATATATATGGTAGAAAACATATATAAAAAATCTTTTTAAGTCTGTAGTATATTTGATACTGTGGGAAAACTCCAAAAGTGGTTTCGATTTGATTTAATTTTATGTATGTAATTAAATGATAAATTAAAAAATTAATTATTATGAATTATGTAATTTTTTAATACTTAGAACTCAATTATGTATAATTTTACATATTTTTGTCGAATGGACATATAGTATATATACTTTTGGTAAGGAATTTTATATTATTTACAGGCAGTAAACTCCAATTAATAAGTTATTCGAAGTTAATAAACTTTGCTATGTCCTTTCTTTCATTTTCCTCTGATTTACCTTTCCATTCAAAAACGATTAAAAACTGCTATTTATTCTCATATGTTTTTTAATTTTATAATTATTCGTGCCGATGATTATAAGATTATACAATATATCGAAAATACCATAAAAACGCATTTGATCATCTATTTCTAGATTTTAATATATGATATAAATATAACATAAAAATAATTAAAATATAAAATATATTAAAATTTATATGAAATAAATTATTAATATATAATAATAATAATAATAATAATAATAATTTATACATAATTATAACCAAACACGAGATCAATAGATAGCAAGGATTC
>JBBYHO010524843.1:0-17530 GCA_038382025.1 Adansonia gregorii | reverse complement strand
GAGGCTGCAAAACCATTAGTGGCTTGAAGAAGTTCCTTATACGAAACTCGCAAGTAGTTAACTCGCAGCAGAGCCACAGATATTGTTTCTCTTCCTAAGCATTTTTGCCAACAAACGATAACAATGAACACAACCAAAGTTGAGGCAAGCGGAAGGCTAATGCTGATAATGATGATGAATTTGGTTGACGAAACGTTTCCCTTTTTCTTCGCTGCCTGATTGAAGCATTTTGGAAGCTCTATTTCAGGAATTCCCCCACAAAGCTCTTTGTTCCCAACAATAGAGAACTCGCTGATATTTTTGAAAACCCCTTCTCGGGGAACTTCACCTTCCATTTGGTTGAAAGAAAGGTTTAAACTTACTAAAAATCGAAGTTTTTGAAGTTCAAGTGGTATTGTGCCAGACAAATTGTTATCCGAGAGATCCAAGTTTTCAAGAGCTTTTAGAAAGCCAAGAGATAGAGGAATGCTACCTTGAAAGTAGTTTCCCTGCATGCGCAAGATTCTCAATGCAGAAATCTCACCAAGTTCCTTAGGAATTTCACCTACGAAGTTGTTATTATCAACATATAATTCTTCAAGATGCTTCAAGTTACTAATATCTGATGGAAGGCTACCATTGAAAGAGTTGTGAGACAAATTCAGAGTAATCAAACTTCCAAAAGTAGTAAAGAGATGATCTGGTATACTGCCACCGAGTTTATTTAGCGAAATATCCATGATCAGCATAGTTTTGCATTTCATTAGTGTCAATGGAATCCTTCCCTCAAAATAGTTACCATTTAAATAAAGATAATACAATCGAGAAAGATTGCCAATGGATAACGGGATTTTACCAGAAAAGCGATTCAAAGAGATGTCAAGTTGTCCAAGATTTTGAAGCTTTCCAATAGAAGTAGGAACTTCGCCTGTGAAGAAGTTTTCCCCTATATGAATATGTGTGAGGTTGACAAGATTTCCAATTCCTTCAGGTATACTTCCATGAATCTGGTTCCTTGCCAAATAAAGAAATTCAAGCTGCGCTGACAAATTAGCTACAGAGCCTGGCAAAACCCCACCTAACATGTTCACTTGGATGCCCACAAACTTCAATAGACTGCAGTTGGTTAAAGAAGAAAGAAAAACCAAGTCTCCTTTCCCAATTCCAAGATTGTTAAGGCCAATAGAGAAGAGTTCAAGATTTTGAAACTTTCCTATTTCATCAGGAACTAATCCGCTGAAACCATTTGAGGTAATGTCAAATTGTTTCAGGCTAGAAATATTAGTTATTGATCTTGGAATTCTTCCAGTGAATTGGTTGCTTCCAAGATATAGTATTTCAAGTTTTGCAAAAGCAAAACCTAGTTCAGGTGCAATGCCCCCAGAGAACTGATTTACTCCCATATTAATATATGTCAAAGAGGAAAGATTGTAAATTGAAGAAGGTATAATACCAGAGAGGTTATTTCCACTAATGACAAGTAATTTCAGGTTTGATATTTTGCCTAAATCATTAGGTATAATTCCTTCCAAATGATTATCTGCAAGTTCAAGAAAATCCAATGATGAAAGGTTTCCGAAAGAAAATGGAATTCCCCCAACTAAATCATTTCTAGCAAGAGAGAGTCTAATGAGATACTTCATAGCATTATTCCCTATGTGAAAAGGAATTTTTCCAGAAAGGTGGTTGTAATTTAAATGAATTAATTGGAGGTTTGAGCAATTGCTAAGCTCCATAGGGATGTTGCCTTGGAGATTATTGTGACTTAGATTTAGGAAACGAAGCTGCCTCAAATGCCCAAATTCCCCAGGGATATTGCCTTGCAAACTATTTTCGGATAGATAAACCTCTCTCAGGAAACTTAAATTTCTGATTGCTGGAGATATAGAGCCAGCCAATTTCATACTATCCAGTTTCAAACCGATTACCCTCTGGTGCCCACGACCACATCGAACACCTTGCCAGTTACAAAAATGGAGGGAAGCGTTCCACGAAACTAGAGCTTCACGAGAGCCACCAGCAAGCTGATCCTTCAAAGCAAGCAAAACTAGTCTGTCTGTTTCGTTCCCGAAGGATAAGGCAAGTTTAAAAGACATCGATATGAAGGTGATTAGTGCAACGATGCGAAGCAGGAATTTAATCTGAATAATACGAGATTTCTCCATTGCTAGCTAGGATTTTTTTAAGAAAAAGGGTTTAGCAACAAACAGCTTTGATTACAAACAAGAATGTAAGGGATAGGAAGAAAGTAATTGTTAAGACGAGCAGACAATTATGTGACCTACCAAGCTATAGAAAGAGGATATAAAGAAATTGAACTGTACAGTTGAGTCGTTTTAGTCAAGCCAACTTGCCATTCTTCCTTGCAAAAATATACGAAGTCAATCTATATGCTCTTATTGCTAGCTTCAAAAGTTAACGTCAAATGTGACTATCAGTGTTCTCGTCTTCCCACTCCAAATTGGCAAATGGGAAATTTCGCCGAAGCTCCACATCTAGCTACAAGGCAAAGAAATGGAAATTCAGCATCACATTCCCCAAAAATGAAATCATCAGCTTAACTTATTGACAACGTAAAAGCAATTGGCAATGGGTGAAAAAAATGCAATTTAAATATAAGATCACAAATAATTTAAGATTTAACTGATTAGGTAACACCCCGGAGACAGCAGGGCTTTGCATCTGACAAACTTGGAACAAGTAACTGCAAGAGTAACATGCAAGAATAGCATAACAGAACCTAAACTCTAATGTCATGTTAACTTGAGTGGTCAATTATTCCCAAAATTTAAACAGATAAAAAAAAAAATAACTCAACTATTTAAATTTAAATTTTAACATTGATTAAATCGAATGAACCAAGTTTAAGCGGCAGCTGGAATTTGTGTATGTTGGTGATAATTAAGATAAATGCTAAGCTTATAATAATTCCACTGGCTTCAGAGGTGGAAAGGAGGAAAGTTCTTCATATAAAGAGGTGTTCAAGTGGTTCGTAATTGGACTAAAGTAGGGTCAGTGTAAGTTAGGCCACTTACAGAGCTTCAAAGGATATGTTGAATGGTCAGGGCGGCGCCAGTAGCCCCTTCTAACTGCAAAGTCAGTCTACAATTAAATAGAAAGTTGATTGATCATGATATATAAGCAAAGAGACAGGCATTTAGATGGTGACATATTTCCATTGTTATGGGTTTTTTCCTCCGCTTGACTTTGGCCTTTTTCGCAACTGAAACGGCAATTAAATTCAATGGAAACCAATTAGTTTTGCAAAATGATTAAAAAATGATAGATTTTTAAAATTGACATAAGAGGACATAAAAAATTATCTTTTTTTATTTAAATTTAGTAATATTAAAGTCGAATGTCGTCTTTAAAATTTTTCAAAAATAATTTTAGGGGATAACTATAAAAGATAATTTTTCGTCCTTAAAATTTTTAAAGATAATTTTTTATTTTTAGAGATAATTATTAATTATCTTCGATTCAATAATTATTGTAACACATACCACATATTTTGGCTTGGGAACCAATTGGCCAGACTAGTTTGAAGATGCGTCACGCCAGCGGCAAATTAATTAGATATATTAATCATTTATTTACGTTATCTTGGTACTATAATTATGTTTAAAGTGTTACATATTTATAAAATTTTAATATATTCATAATCATATTATATAATTTTTGACATATTTAAATAGTTATTTTGTATTATCTTTATATTATATTTTAATTATTTATCTCGTATTATAATCGTTTGACGTCATATTGAAAATTGCAAGTATAAAATTAATCCTATAAAAAACCAATTAGTTTTCCTAACTAGTAATTGTAAACTAATTGAGTCAGGTCTTTCATAAAATAGATGGTCTTTGCTAGAAGTTATTAATTTAACCTAAGATGTGAAAAAGATGCCCTATGGCTGTGAAGCTCTATCATCCATTAATTATGAGAAAAAAAATCTCGAACGTACCTTGGATATTTTTAAAATAATATGTAAAATAAAATTCAATAATGAAAAAAGAATCAAAAGAGTGAATTTTTTAAATACAGAGAGTATATATTTTTAGTAAATTCAACACATATAAATTAGGCCTTTGGGTAGGCTATTTGTACGTTAATATAATAATGTATATTATTATATTATTTAGACACCTGACACATGCAAGTGTAGGTGTAGCTAATTAATTAATTATTTTTAATTAATTAAATTTTATTTTTTGTCTGATTATTATGGAATGATTCGATTTATTTAGGTAAGACATGTCTGAACTCAAAATCATATCTATAAGAGTTTTAATTGTTTATTTTAAATAGATAGGTTTATTTCTAATAATGTGTTTGTATAGACAAACATTTTCAAACAAAAATATATCTGTTTAAACAGACATGTAATAGCTTATATATATATATCTGGATTTAATAAGAAAAGATTATTGAAATTTTTTAATCTTTATTCTTCCTTATAGTCAAATTCTCCCAGATTTCTTATATAAAAACTTGCTGCAGAAAATGTTTATCGAAGTTCGATAATTTTGTAATACACTAGTAGTGCCCAATTGACTGTTTTCATCAATGTAATATATAATCAGTCATTGGGTTTCATTGTATTCTTGAAGTTTACACGATGATAACCCTTTTACACACTAGCGGTAAAGGCAAATAAAACTTTAAAGATAGTGACATAGATACAGACTTTGAAGCCTGCTTATTTGTGTTGGTATTTTTACACAATTTGCATTGTGTCCATGATTATATACAGCTTACACCAACAATTTCATATAGTTTACAGTTCTTGTGTATTGCTGATTTCAACGTTCTATTCTTACAACTTACAATTTACGTTGTCGAATATAATTAAAGTTAGATTTGATTTAAAACTATTTATGAACCAAGCAATCCGTTCGACTTGATAAACGGTATTTTAGACAATGATTTAACAGTAATCAATCCTACTGGAAACCATTTAGTCTTCCTAATCGACTTGTTGGATTTTTTTTTTTTTCTTACCAATAAGTTGCTTTTATTACGAACAAGAATATAAGGATAGAAAGCGTGCAAGACAGCTAATCTGATGAAGAAAAGGCTGCTTTTTCTACACTGCATTTAGATCATGAAATTGATTGTGGAGATGTGCATCTAAAGAAATTCTAAACAATCCAGTTGAGTCGTTTTAACCCAAGCCAAATTGCCCATTCTTCCTTGTAAAAGCATACAAAGTCAATCTACAAAATAGAAAAAAGTTCATCGAAAACGACTTAACATCAGATGTGACTCCCATTGTTCTCTTAGTCTTCCTATTCCAAATTGGCCGGAGGAAAGCTCCACATCTGACTAGCTGCAGGGAAAATAAATGGAAATCCAGTTTTAGATTCCTCGAAAAGAAATCATTAGCTGTTAACTTTCAATTGATATAAGCATCCGACCTAGTTGGCCGTAAGGGAAGAGACAAGATGATAGGCAATCCTACATTTAACAGATGTGAGATGAAAATCATTTTAACTGGTCTCATCACATGTACGTAAAAATAAAATAACTTATCATGTAACAAACTTGAAAGAAGTAAAAAGGTAAGAGTAATAAGCAAAAACAACATAACATATGCTCTAATACCATGTTAAGTTGAGTGATCAATTATCTTAAAAGTTTAAACAGATGGAAATGGTTCAATTCATATATTTAAGCTTTAACTTCTACTAATATTGAATGTTTCAAAATTTATATATTATAAATTATTAACATATTTAAATTTATATGAATATAACATAATAAAATATATGAACATGATAAAATAGATGAATTATCAAATTTAAATAACATATAATTCTCCATTTTCGAGGTAGAAACAATGAAAGTTCGTTTGACTTAAACCAATTTCGTGGGGCAATTAGTCCTAAGGGAAACAATTAGTTCCCAAAAAACGTGTTGTCATACCAAGCGAATCTGTATTAGTATCATATTCATGTATTTTATTACCGTAAAATCATATTTAAAGTATTTATATATACAATTTGATATTTTAATAATTCGTATTATATAAATTTTAAGACATATGAATGTAGTATCATATCATATTATAATTATATTATCTGTGTTATATTCGTGTAATCATATTTTATAGTACTAGATCTACATATTGGCCTTGGACCCAATTGGCCAGACTGGTTTGAAGATGCGTGACATGCACGGTATATTAATTAGATTAATTAATTATGTATTTATATCATATTTATATAATTTTTTTATATTTAAAATATTATATATTTATAAAATTATGATATGTTAATAATTTATATTATATAAATATTTATATATTTATAACAAATTATAATATATATTTAATTATTATTTTTATCTGATATAATTGTGTCACATCAAAAATTATAGTCTCCAATTAATCCTATAAGAAACCAATTAGTTATCTAAACCCATGATTGCTGACTAAGGGGGCGACGAGATCTATTTTTTTTTTTTTGTTGGAAATATCCCCTAACTGCTAAACACACACTAGGAGTGGGGTGTGATTAGCCTCCCACCTCCCCTTTTTTCACTATAGGGGCAACGGTCTAGTAGAGTTACTAGACCCCTAATGTGGGGGGTTGAAAGGATGAAATCTCCCTTTTGAGCCTCCATTTTATTTTATTTTATTTTATTTATTTTATTTTATTTTAATATAAATAATATTTTAATAATTATTTAATATAAGTATAAATTTAATATATATTTTATTATTTAATGCAAATATAATTTTAATAATATAATTTTAATATAAATATAATTTATTAATTTTTAATTATTAGTCAATATAAATAAGATTTTATTTACATTTTTAATATTTAATATAAATAAAATTTTTAATTTTTATTATATATATACATATTTTAGTCAAATATATTTAATTATCAATTTTTTATTCTTATCTCATTACTATTGTTGTATTTGAGTTTAAACATGCATCTTATCACTAATTTTAATCTCATCGCTACACTAATTAATTTTACCATCACTGCTATTTTTAATTTTACCGGAGTTGATCTCACTGCTCATTTAAATAAACTTGAAAACTGATTAAGCCAATCTTCCTAAGATTGACGATCTTCGATAGGCGCATTAATCCAAACAAGATATGAAAGGAAAAGATGCCCTTTGAAACTCTATCGTCCATTAATTATAAGAAAATAAAATCTTAACTTACAATTTACATCATAGAAAATTAAAATTAATAAATTATGCCCTTGCTACACATTGAGAAATTAGAATAAAATTTTGAACATGATATTTTTATAAATTTATTGGCATATAAAATTAAATCATTGTGATAAATTATATAAAATATGAGAAAATAAAAACAGGACATGAACACAAAATGAAAACAATAATTAAAACACTACACGGCACAACAAGCATATCAAAATTTATATAAAAAAATTATTACTGTGCCAAAATCTAAATAAATTTATAATTTTTTAAATACGATAATCACACAAAATATAACACGATTATATAATGAAATATGACTTGAACACACAAAATTTTCTTTTTTTCCTATCTTCTCTTGTTTTCTTTTCTTTTATTTCTCTTTCATTTCTTTCCTTTTTCATCAAAAAAAAAATTCAATACCCTAATTTCACTAACTAAATTATCTTTTTAATATATCTTAATTAATTTTAAAATTTATTAACATATAACTTTTTTTTAAGTGACCAATCATATCTAATCAAAATTTATATTTTGGATTATCGTGAAAATCTCAGATAGAGGAGGACTACTTTTAAATTTCGGCTAGATGCTGGGTGATTTAGGTAAAGTTACCAACATCGAAAACTTTTAATTTACTCTTGAATAAAAGGTTTTACCCAAAAATAGTAAAAAGTTTTCTAATAAAATGCACTAAATAAATTATTTTTAGATATTAAAATTAAAATAACTTTTTCAAGATTAAAGGATGATACATGATTAATTAGAACCGTTTTTAAACGGGTATTGTAAAAGTGTTTATTCTTACCCACATAAAATCACACTCTCGATTCTGATTTTTGTTTATGCAAACAAAAAAAAATGTTTTTTTAATAGCTTTTAATTAATTTTAAAATTTTCTTAAAGGGATAAATTTTATATTATATTCTAATTATTTTTCTTATGTCATATTAATTCCGTGTAATGGTCTAATGTCCAAAATCACAGTCATAAAATTAATCCTATAGGAAACCAATTAGTTTTCTAATTGGTAACATTTAGTTAATGGTTTTGTTATTTTGTGTTTTGCTTTTGAAAATTAAAAAAAATAATAATAAAAATAAAAATAAAGCGAAAAGCATGCAATTGAATTTTTTTTTTTTTTGAAAATCATGTAAAAAATATTTAAAAAAACTCTAATATCATGTTAGGTTGAGTGATAATTTTAAAATTTTAAACTGATAGAAAAATGACTCAACTAATTATATTTAAGTCTTAACCTTGAGTAAAATCGAATGAACCAAGTTTATGCGGTAGACGGAATTTGTATACGCTGGTAATAATCAATTTAAATGCAAAGCATATAATAATTCCACTGCTTTCCGAGGTAGAAAGGAGGAAAGTTCTTCATAGAAAGTGGCGTTCAAGTTGTTCGTAATTGGATTAAAGTAGGATTAGCGTAGGTTAAGCCCTTAATAGAGTTTCAAAGGACGTGTTGACTGGTCAGGGCGGTGCCAGTAGCTCCTTCTAACTGCAAAGTCAGTCTACAATTAAATAGAAAGTTGATTGATCGGGATATATAAGCAAAGAGACATGGTATTTTGTCAATGATGGCATATTTCAATTGTTATGGGTTTTTTTCTCCGCTTGACTTCGACCCTTTGCGTAACTGAAACGAAAATTAAATCCAATGGAAACCTAACTAATTTTGCAAAAAAAGAAAAAAAAAGATTTTTAAAGATAAGATGAAGAGAATATTAAAAAATATATTTTTTTATTTAAATTTAATATTATTGGAAACAAATATCATCTTTAAAAATTTTTAAAAACTCAATTTTAGACAATAACTGCAGGCAATAATTTTTTATCCAAAATTTTTAAAAAGTTATTGGTGGTTCTCAATTTTTTAAATTTTGTTATGCATACGACATATTTTGGCTTTAGAACCAATTGGCCAAACTGGTTTGAAGATGCTTTGCACTAGCAGGAAATTACTTGGATATGGTAATCATTTATTTATGATGTCTTTGAATTATAATTGTGCTTAAAAGTTTTAAATATTTATAATATTTTGACATGTTCATAATTCATATTGTATAGATTTTAACTTATTTAAGTATTCATTTTGTGTCATATTTTGTGTCCTATTTCAATTATTCGTCTTGTGTCATAATCGTTTAGATGTCATGTTGAAAATTACAGGTCTAAAATTAATAGTATAGAAAACAAATTAGTCTTCCTAACTAGTAATTGTAGACTAAAACTGATTGAGCCATGTCCTCCTTAAAATAGTCGGTCTCCACTGGCAAACAGAAATTATTAATATGGCTAAGAGGTGAATAAGATGCGCTAAGAAGTTCTAGCACTCATTAATTATAAGAAAAAATGATCTTAACTTACAACTTATATAATAGAAAATAATTAAAGTTATATTTGATTTAAAACTATTTACAAATGGATAGTTCATTCAACTTGATAAGTTTAGTTTACGTTGGGATACGAAGGAAAGAGACACGACATTTAGACAATGATCTAAGGGTAATTAATCCTATAGGAAACCATTTTGTCTTCCTCATCGACATTTTGGATTTTTTTTTTCTTAAAGGTTTACCAAACTTACAGACGAGAATATAAGAGATAGAAAGAGCGCAAGACAGGTAATTCGATAAAGAAAAGAATGCTTTTTCTACACTGCATTTAAATCATGAAATTGATTGATGAGGACAGGCCTCTGAAGAAATTCTAAACAATCCAGTTGAGTCATTTTAATCGAAGCCAAATTGCCCATTCTTCCTTGTAAAAGCATACAAAGTCAATCTATAAAATAGAAAATGTTTATCGGCAATGAGTTAACCTCAGATGTGACTCTTATTTTTTTTTCTTAGTCTTCCTATTCCAAATTGGCCAGCTGAAAGCTCCACATCTGACTAGCTACAGGCCAAAGAAATGGAAATTCAGCTTTAGATTCCTCGAAAAGAAATTTTAAGCTGAGGTCGATTGAACATAATTGATGGGGTCCAATTTGAATATAAGATCTTGGTCAAAATTTAATAGATGTGAGGTGAGATGTAGGTCCTCTCTCGTGTAAGTAACATAAGAAAACTTATTGTGTAACAAACTCGTAAAAGGGTAAGTGGCAAGAGTATTATACAAAAACAACATAACATAACATGCACTCTAATGCCATATTAATTTGAGTGGCCAATTATCTCTAGAGCTTAAACAGATATAAATGTTTCGATTGTTATATTTAAGCTTTAACATTGACTAATATCAAATGTACAAAATACATATAATACGAATTATTAACTTACCTAAAGTTATATAATATAAAAAGACTTTAAACATAGTCATAATATGATAAAATACGAAAATATAATATCAATGTACGAATTATCATTTAAGCAGGATACAATTCCCTGACTTCCGAGGTAGAAAGGAGGAAAAGTTCATACAAAAGTGCGCAGGAGCAACACTTTTGGATGAACAGCTTAAGCTCTTGCCTAGGAGCTATACAACGAGTTAAGATCTTGCTTAGGATTATCATATTTGTATTGACTCAAGTAAATTGTTAGATTTTTAATTTGAATTCAAAACCCTTTAACCTCTAATTTGTCCTCGAATAAATACTTGATCTTTAATTTATATAAAAAAAACCCATAACTTAAAAAATCTCTTATTTGAAATAAGAATTTATTTATTAGATAAAAATCAAATGATTAGCAGATATTAAAATACAATGAAAATATTAAAAATTTACTTTAGAATAGTTTAAGGGTTTGTTTTTAATAATTTAACTTATGAACTAATTATATTATATTTAATTAATGTTGCATTTTAATTATTTGCCTTTCAATTCAAGCGTGATATATATTACTTTGTATCCTTTTTTTTTTGGTAGGAAACTTTTTCCAAAAAAAAAAAAAGTTGCAAAAGAATCAATAGTCTTCAATCTCGATACTAGTTTTTGCTTCTTCCCTAGAAATCGATGACATCAATGAACAAGTTAAAGAAATTTGCACAATTATGGTTTTTAACAGTTTTGGTACTCTGATCTCTTTCTGATGCATGTTTTTACCAAGGCAATCCGGTGCCGTGAAATGTTACCCCCTTGAAATGTTTCTTAAAATGCACTCCAATATGGCCAATTCGTGGTTATTGCGAAATCCATACCTTATATTGGACTAAGCTTATGGATAAAATAAATGACAGTTTGTAGCTTTGTATAGATATTTAGTTTTTTTTTTTTCAAATTATTAGTTTATATAATTATCTTTAAAATTGATATCTAATAAGTATAAGTTTCGAATCTCAATATTTACTGCTATTTTCTTTATATCAAGCTGGAATCCTTTTTATATAAAAAAATTTTATTCTTTTTAAAATGACATTTAACATACTTAAAATTCAAATATCAGCGTCTCCGGTCTTCTTCTTCCATCTTCGTAATATCATTAATCATATCAACAGTTTCTTGGCAATGTTTTTGGCATGGAAGTCAAGACGGTACAATATGGGTGGGGCTGTGGGGTTGGAGGATTGAAGGAAAAAAACAAGAAATTTTATGAGAAAAATTGAGGAGCAAATTGGCTGTAGTCCTTAGATGAGGTGGCCTGCAACGCAGAAACAGTCGAGTGACGTTGGAGTTGATATCCAAAAGTTCAAGTCAATGTTTGCATCATAAATTAAGAAAAACATGCATATGAGATGAAAAGTAAAGAGTGTAAGGTTAGAATGAATGACACTCTTGTCTTTGCCAAAACTTCTATCTTTTATACAAAGTATTTAAGTAGTGTAATTACTAAAATATCTTCAGGATCTTTTACGGGGAGAACCAAAAATTGTGTGGTAAATTTGTAATCCAACTCCTTGGAAACTTGTATATAAACAGGCAGGGCTGCATGTTTTTTCAATCACTCAACTGAATCCTACGAAGACAACAGCCTATCTAGCTGTAAGTAGTGAAGTAAATATCGTCCCTAATTCCTCGCTTTAGTTCTACGATAATCCACAGCAATGGAAACTTTGTTCCAAACTGTCAAACTGCTTGCTATTGCTTTAATACTAAGTTTTATGTTGATGAAGCCTCTTGAAGCTGCTCCGAATCAAAGACAGGGTCCAATACCAGGTCCAATCTGTCCACTGCGCGATCTCTCTTTATGCCAACGACCTCCTCCACAACATGGATAATTAATGTGTCTGAGTAATTTACGTCTATTATGTTATTTTATAATTATTTTTATAAAACATTTTAAATTTATATAAATTTTAATAAATTAATAATTTTTATTTTATAAATTTTAAAATATTTTATATTCATTTTACAGTTTGTATTATGTTTAAATTAGTTTTTTATATCGTGTTTCTCTTGTATAATCATGTCATGAGCTCTTCGCTGCTCAAGTTCTCAATAATAAAATTCAAGACATATATGGTCTATTCCTTTTCTTTTCTTTCCTTTTATTTATTTCTGCTTTTAATAAATTTGTAGATTGTATGTAGGAGATGTTCTAAATGTTGGAGTTTGAAAACATTTTATATTCATTCAATGACCACCAAACTTTGACAGAACCCTCCTGTAATCCTGGCCCAAGATTCCCCTGTTCTGATTCTAGGAAGAACCCTTAGAAATCTACAACCCTGAAGTCCCAAATCCGACCCTCCCAAAAATTTCCTAAAGTTTCTCCTCTGCTGCCTATTCTTTTTATAAGCCTTGCTTGATTTTGTGAGAATCAAATTTTGAAAGCCGAATCACATCCCATTTTATTTTAAATCGATTTGATTTTGTTTTATTTGTTTTTATGTTTTCTGATTTGTTGTTTAAACCTTAAATTTTCACCTTAATTTGATCAGTTTGTTAAGGATTCAAGATCTTTCGAGTTTCAAAGTGATTTGATTCAGCTTGATTTCCAATTGATTATTGGGTATCAAGGATTCCACTTGACTTCATAATCGAATTACAAAGATTGAGAACACCTAGCAATTTTTTGGGTAATTACATGAATATAATGCGTAAAAAATGTTAAAGATATGATGTAAATGCATGTCTCAAATTTTATGTAATATAAATGATTAATTATTAAAATATATATAAATATAAAGTAAATTAAACACGATTATAATATAATAAAATATACGAATATGATATTGAAGATTATTATGTATATATAATCTATAGATGGAAATAATCTTGGGCTTTGTTCTCTAAATTTTTTCAGTAAATATCTAATTAGTTATGCTGAATAATATAAATATCTATTTCCTTGCATGTAATCTTGCTTTAATTGCATGAAGTTCTGTGATAGCATCTTCACTCTTCATTCTCTCAGCTGGAATCTCCACAGGAGCAGGCAACACCGACTTTAGTGAAAGAAACCAAACACTTCCATGTGTCACCATCTATGTTCCGCTCTCCTCTTTTTCCCTGACTCTTCTCATTGATTTGTTCAAGCAATCGAAAATCTAGAATCTCCTCCAATTCTTCTGGCAATGCCATCTTACAGAAACTGTGAAGGCTTAACCCATCATGAAACAGATCATCTGTTGGCCTCTTTCCGCTTATCATCTCCAAGAGGAGAATCCCATAGCTACAAATATCGCCTTCAGGAGATGCAGGACCACCTATGCCATATTCTGCAATGATATTTGTACAACTTACAGCTTAGAATTCCTTTTAGTAGCATGTTGCTTAAAATTTAGGCTTGTTCTGTCTGGACCAAAATATTTCAAACTCGGGTTAGTTTGGTCCAGTTTGAATTAGGAATTACTATCTAATAAATAAAAAATACTTTTATATAGATTTAATTATAAAAAATATATAAATATTTTTTTTATTTTTTAATGTATTTGAACAATAATTTGAGATTAGCAAATCTAATGAGCCGGGCTAGGTTTTACTTTGAATAAGAAAAACTTTTTGTTATCTAAACCGACCTAATCCGGTCCATGAACAAAATTGAGAGAAGACCACTTATCAAAGATTGAACTTGAAGAATATTAAATATGCTATAATAATCCTATGTAAGCATGTTCTAAAAAAAAAAAGCCCATTGTTCCAAATAAGTTATTCTATACTAATCTTAAAAGAATTGGTTAAGACTGTTAGTGCGTAATGTTCTTTGAAAAAAAGGCCTAATGATTATAATAAAGGATATATTCAAAGCATTAACACAAAAGAATGTATTTGGCAAACAAAGTAGCATAAAAAATGTTGAACCTTACCTGGGGCGACATACCCAATTGTTCCTTTAATGATTGAGGAAGTTGCTTGCTCGTTATCTAGATTACCTACAGCTTCAGAAAGGAGCTTTGCCATGCCGAAGTCACTGACATGTGCAACCATATCATCATCTAGAAGAACATTGGTAGGCTTTAGATCTCGATGAACAATCGACGTTTGACAATGGTGGTGAAGGTAATCTAATGCATCGGCCACATCTATTGCAATGTCCAACACTTGACCAAAGTTCAGATGGTGCGAGTCATATTGATCATGATTATGAAGCCAACTCTCTAAACTTCCATTAGCCATGAATTCCAAAGCTATAGCCTTAAAATCATTGCCTTGATAGTCAATGCTTGAGCAAGAAGTTATCAGCTTGACAAGATTTCGATGCCGAACGTTTCTTAAAGCCTCGCATTCAACCATGAAACTCTTGATAGCATCAAGATTTTGAAGGTTCAATACTTTCACTGCAACAAGGTTCTTTCGTTGATAAAGAAACCCTTTATACGCAGAGCCAAACTGCCCCCTCCAATGAAGTTGGAGGCTGCAAAACCATTAGTGGCTTGAAAAAGTTCCTTATACGAAACTCGCAAGTAGTTAACTCGCAGCAAAGCCACGGCCAAAATTGAGGCAAGCGAAAGGCTAATGCTGATAATAACGATGAATTTGGTTGACAAAACATTCCCCTTTTTCTTCGCCGCCAGACTGAAGCATTTTGGAAGCTCTATTTCGGGAATTCCCCCACAAAGCTCTTTGTTCCCAACAAAAGCGAACTCGCTGATATTTTTGGAAACTCCTCGTGGAACTGCACCTTCCAATTGGTTAAGAGAAAGGTTTAAACTCACTAAAAATTGAAGTTTTTGAAGTTCATAGGGTATTGTGCCAGACAAATTGTTATCAGAGAGATCTAAGTTTTCAAGAGCTTTCAAAAAGCCAAGAGACAGAGGAATGCTACCTTGAAAATAGTTTCCCTGCATGTTCAAGATTCTTAATACAGAAATTTCACCAAGTTCTTTAGGAATTTCACCTGAGAAGTTGTTGTTATTAACATATAATTCTTCAAGATACTTCGATTTACTAATATCTGATGGAAAGTTACCATGGAAAGAGTTGTAAGACAAATTCAGAGTAATCATTTTAAGAGGCATATTGATGGATGGAACAGCCAATGAGCATCCCATGACTCAGGTACTCTTGAACAAATTTGCAAATTTTCAAGCATTTATATTGACAGTTGCTGAATTTATCTTTCTCAAAATTCCGAGATCGATTAATTTTGTTATTTACTCTAAGTTTATGCATCCATAAAGGAAAATGAAAAAGGTGAATGAAGGAACCTAGGCTAAACATTGTTAGTTAGTCCTTAATAAGGAATGGTATGAAATAGATTTGAGATTTAAACCGTAACATCTACAACTCTTTTCTTGTTTTTAGATTTCAATCTTCTTTGTAAAGAAAAGAAAGGAAGAGAATGAAAATCTAAATCTTAAATAGACACTTGTCAACAATCAAACTTCTTTTCTCGTCTATTGGTAGAACTAAAAGGATAAACAACACATAATAATCCATATATAAGAGTTGCTATTATCCCAATCTTCTAAAATTTTTATTTTTGATACAAAGAAGGCTGTAACTTGATAATAAAAGAAGAGATTGCAAATGACGGGATTGAACCCAAACCCGCTGAATATCATCTTTTAAAAATGATTATATAAACTAACTATGCTAGACCTTGAATTCTGATTTGGCTGATGTGTTATTTATATTTTATCCCTTTTTGTTGGTCAACTTAGTTCTTTCCATATAATCTTGCCTTAATTGCATGAAGTTCTGCGATAGCATCTTCAATCTTCATTCTCTCCATAGGAGCTTCCACAGAGCATGCAACGCCAACTTTAGTGAAAGAGACCAAACACTCCCATATGTCACCATCTATGTTCAGCTCCCCTTTTATTTTCTGACTCTTATCATTGATTTGTTCAAGCAATCGAAAGTCTAGAATTTCCTCCAATTGTTCTGGCAATGCCATCTGACAGAAACTATGAAGGCTTGACCCATCATGAAACAGATCATTTGTCGGCCTTTTTCCGCTGATCATCTCCAAGAGCAGAATTCCGTAACTGTAAATATCGCCTTCCGAAGACGTAGGCCCACCCATGCCATACTCTGCAATGATTTGTTAGAATACAGCTTAAAATTGTTTTTAGTAGCACTATTGCCTTAATTTAATTAGACCAGTTCGGTTTGGGCTAGAACATTTCACATTCGGATTAATTCGATCTGATCCGAATTCGAAATTACTAATTAATAAATAAAATATTTTTACTTAAAATAAATTTTATATATAAATATTATTATAAAATGAAAAATATTCTTTTAATATATTTAATTCAATCTTAGCAAATTCCATGAATCGGGCAAAATCTGGCTTTGAATAAGTAAAATTTTTTATTATTCGAGTCAATTTTAATTCGATTTATGAATAGATCAATCTAATTTCATACTTTTTTTTCTAGGATCGACAAGAATTAAGGTTTTGCATATTTATTTTACATAATGATAAAAATTATCTGCAAATTTTTTTTAGTGAAAAAAATCTATCATGTTAAATTTGCCATTAGACATAGTTACACATGCTCATGGGTGCACATATTGGGGGTTGGCAATTTTTTAAACAACTGGTCGAGCCTAATCGAGAGATGATCATTAAACAAAGATTGCATCTTGAAGAATATTAAATATGCTATAATAATTCTACATCATTATGTTAAAAAACAAAGAAAAATTCTACTAAATATTTATTCTATGATAATCCTATAACAATCAGTTAAGACAGTGATTGAAGAATGTTCTTAAGAAAAGGCAAATGATTAAAATAAAGGACATATTAAAAGCATTACATAAAGAATGTGTCTGGCTAACAAAATAGGATAAGAAGATTTGAGATTTACCTGGAGGGACATAACCAATCGTTCCTTTGATGGCTGAGGAAGTTGCTTGCTCGTTGTCCAGATTACCTACGGCTTCATAAAGGAGCTTAGCCATGCCAAAGTCACTGACATGTGCAACCATATCATCATCAAGAAGAACATTGCTCGGCTTTAGATCTCGATGAACAATGGACGTTTGACAATGGTGGTGAAGGTAATCTAATGC
>JBBYHO010524832.1:0-17530 GCA_038382025.1 Adansonia gregorii | reverse complement strand
TTAGACAATTAATATAGAACAAGATTGTCATTATTAATTAAAATTGTTTTTGTCAAGATAAAATTCATAAAAGAATGTTTTATTTAGCCAAATGGGTTTTTATTTATTTATTCTATATTTAATTATTTGATAATTTAATATATAAGATAAATTGGATATGGATTATTTATGAGATAAATAATGATTTTAATTATTGAATTAAAATTCCCAAGAAACCTATCTTTGCAAACTATTTATAGCTCACCTAGATGGATTTTGGGACACATTCATAATGCTTTGGCGAAAACTCATGTGCCCATTTTATGTGCAAGGTTCGGCCACTATAGATAAGTGTTATGATAAATTAAGTTACTTAAGGTTAAAGAGTTTCACTTAGGCAAGTAATTTAAAGTTGATTAAAACTCTCATTATTGAGATTAAGGAGAATTCAGCTAAACTAAGTAAAAAGGAGAAGAGTGAACCTAGATACTTTATAAAGTGAACTGAAAAGTGAGAAGAATTTTTTTCTCTAGTTATCTTTTGTGTTGCTGCCTCTAAAGAAAGGAAACATCAAAACTACCATTTTTTTGCCTCCTTATGAAACTATTTTTCCCTTCTCTTTAGTGCAAGCACCATTCTAGAAACGTTATTAGATTGTGCGAAGGAAAAATCTATTCGTATTACCTTTCGATTTAGGCTTGATGAGTTTTCTAGCTAGCGTTAAAGAACCACTAAACCTTGCAAAGGCTCTTACAATCATTTGTGCAAATAACTATTAGAGGCAAGATGCATGTGTTGCTTGTAACCTTAAAGATCCTGCGAGGAAGCCTAGCCACCACTCTTCAGGGATTTTTTAGATTAAATCTAACTCCATATTACAATATCTGAGAGCCTATTAATCCCTTAAAAGATAATTGATTTAATTTCATAAATTCTACTATGTTGTTTTTAATATTTAAAATAAAAAATATACCTCTAGCCATTATTGATCAAGAGTGCGACCTCACTTTAAGTACATAAAGATGAACACCTTGTATAAACCTTCTAGTCTATTTTCTTATTTTTGATAATTACCTTATGATGGTACACAAGCAATTTATATAAACTAGACTAGAGACCTATACTAGAAGACTAATTAAAGTTGTCTCCTACCATCAAGGAATCTGTATTCTAATTAGTTACTGAAGTAAAGTTTAACTCTTACCACTAGAGTAGTTAATCTTAATAGGATTTGCTACATAATATCACCTTAATATTAATTAAATATTAATCTCAGTTCACCTAATTATTATGTGGACCATATAAAGTCCAACATTCTTTCACTTGGCCCACATGATAAACCAAGAACTTAAATAAGTGATATTCAAACCTAAAACTTTAATATGGCCATAAATTACTCAAGTCAAACTCCCACCTAATTAAAGGTTCACAGAGCATGAATCGTGGCGATAGCATTCTAATCCAATCATTTCCTTCCATGTATTACAATACATGATCCTTTCTAAAAGAGCACTTTATGAGATAATACTTTATGAAAGAATTTTCTATAATCATTGTAGAAACCTCATTTTGTTTGGACTTGCTTTTGGCATCCTAGGAGTTAGGTAAAAGATGATAAAATTAAAAAAATAATAATAAAAATAAAAGCTGGGGGACAACTGCCAAGTGCCGTGTCACCAGGCACTATTAGGCGACACGGCTCCAGGCAAAAGACATCTTTTTTGGAAGGTCTAAAATGCCTATGGGCCATATTAAAGAAAGTGTAAAAATGATGCACCAAAGGCCACTTTTCATGGTGTCACCAAGGTTATTCAAATGAATACACAAATCAATTTCCTATTGTTTGTGACCAAGTTGAGGTAAATTAGGAAGCCACAGTTACATACAAGTTATATTTGGGTGCAAGTATTGATACAAGGCCTTTACAGTGTGAAAAAAACTTGAATTTTTACATGTAGTATCGATACAAAAGGGTTTTGTATCGATACCCAAGGTGTGGTATCGACACCTCGCATGTTTGTATCGATATAAACTTGGGCAATAGCTAAAGTTGTGATTTTTGGCAAATGTATCGATACACAAGCATGAGTATCAATACAAATCCATGGAGTATCAATGCTAGCCTTTACATCTCGAGACTGGAAACATTTTTTGCTCTTAGTATCGACACATAACTCATTGTATCGATGCTCTGAAGTAAAAAGTACCTTGTGAATCGATACAACATTCTTTGTATTGATAAACCAAGGCATTTTTGCCTAGTTCGAGCCATTTTTTAGCCTTCGAAAACTCGATTTAAACATGTTTTTGCAGTAAAGAACTATCATAAAACATTGCAAGCCTGAACTATATGTTCATTAATAGATTCTAATAAATTTTTAGAGTCCAAACAATTAATGAGAAAGGTCACTTTCATAAGATATATGGGTGTAAGAGGGTGTGGTAGGCATATCTCCAACTATAGGCTTTCACAGCCTTTTTGCCTCCTTGCTCAGCATGGCAGAACCAATAAGAAAAAAAAAGTGAAATGAGCATGGCAGCTAGAGGAGTACCTAGTGTAGAAGAAAAAAAATTAAAAATGCCCTTTGCATTGTCTTTTAAAAGAAAGAGACTGAACAAAAAAAAAAAGAACAGAACCAGCTATCTCAAAAAAAAAAACTTTCTCAACTATCAAAGAAGCTCTCCAGCAATCCCAAAACACTCATCATCCATCCCCATGAATCCTCCAACCACTTTTGCTTCAAAAACTCATCAAAACACTGCTCTATTACCTTTCACCCTCAACCAACCTCTATTTCCATAGCTCCCTAAAATCACCACCAGAACACATTCAAAAACTTAACCTTTCACGCACTTCCATCCTCAAAACACCCTATCGGTAACCATATTATCATAAAGCTTTTTCCTGTCGCCTTTTTCTTACTGAACAGTAGCATAAAGAGTAAAAGAATTGAGCTTAAAATCACTGCCTTAAAAAAGGAGGAAACTTCAATCCTTTGCTATTTTTTTACCTCATTCCATATATTTTTTGTTTTGATCCATTTCATTTTAGTGAACCCTTCATGTTGTCATGACCCTCTTAATACTGCCATGCATCTTTGTTGCCTTGGTTGTGGTAGTCCTAGGATCTTGATGATCCTTTTGAGATCTTGATGTTGTTAGATACATAAACTCACCTTGCTTCATTTTCATCATCATATAGCCTCTTTTCATGCAATTTTTACCATGTTCCTTCCATATTCGCATATCCATTTCATATTTAAATGGTCACCTTAATGTGTCTTATTGTGCTCAAATATTTTTCTTGTGTTTTAAGGACGCTCATGAAATAAAAATGCTGTCTTGACAGCTCCAACGTCTATTCCTTTGTATAAACATGTTTATATCAATCTCTATGCACCTTATTTGTCATCTTCTTGCATATATGTCACCCATTTCCATGACAAAATATTATTTGTGCTTGTTCGCATATAAGATAGAGCAAATGGTCATTCGGTCGGTTCAGTTTATCTAAACTAAAAACCAACTTAATCGACTTTACTTATGTAAAAAACCAAACTAACCAACCTTAAAGGTTAAAAGCAAATTAACCAAACCAGCAAATGGTCGGTCGGTTTGGTCATTTTTTTTGGTAACGCTAATTGTATTTTCTTGTTTATACAAGTCACCTGTTATCAAAACTACAAACTAACTTCAATACAACCAATATAATAATAACTACCAATTCAAAGCAGCCAAATAACATATACAAAATGTAGAAAATAAAAAGTAAGTATTGAAAACTCCTAAATCATATCCGAAACAAAGTACTATAATACAATAAGAATAACAACAATTAAAAAGTTCAAGAATTATTGAAATTTAAACCCTTAATATTCATGCTAAAAAATGCTAAAAACTTGAACATAAAAGAAATATAGTTTTAAATGTCACCTAAATACAAACTCAAAAGGCCAGCAAAAATACAAAATAAGTTTTAAATGTCACCAAAGTACGAACTTAAAAAGCCAACATGCATGGCTCCAAAATGGCAATCCAAATTTCCAACATGAAGTAATAGCCAATATTGCCTACAACATGAACAATCAACCACCACTACCATAACCTATAAGAAGAAGTAATAGACATGTTATAAGTATTAAACATAGTTACAAGCACAACCACAAGCATAATCATAACTACAAACACAAAAGTGGGCAGTGTGAAGTGGCGAGCTTACCGTAACTCCTCAAGTAATCAAAGTATCTTATTTTTTAATCAATGATGGGATCCAATGAAATCTTTGACAAATCTAAAAAAATATATAAAAATAGCAAAAGCTTTAAAAAAATAACAAAGTATTATCCAGATCAAATTTGTGAAGCTATCCAATATCATTTTTAGGTTGAAACATATCGAAAGCATATAATCCACATAACCAATCTTGAGCACAAATAAGGGCTTGCACAATCTTTTGAGTTCAGGAACTCCTATTTGCATCAAGCACACGACCACCAGTGCTAAAAGCATATTTAGAAGCCACTCTAGATATAGGACTCACTAATACATCATGACCTATATTAGAAAGGATAGGCAACCTATGGCTATTGAGTTTCCACCATAGTAGAATATTAAAATCTTCATAATCTTCATCCTTAGTCTGTTCACTCAAATATCTAGTCAATTTTGATTTGTTCCCTTCTTTGCCTTGTTCAACCTTCTACCTTTTAAACTCAAACTTCAAACCTTTTTTCTTTTGTGGCACTTTAATGATCGATTTTGTAGCCTCACTCACTTGGCTACTCTCACCAACATCCTCAGAATTAGTTTGCAACTTATCTTGTATTCATTAAACAAATCCTCAAGTGCTTCTTGCATTTTTTTCATCATCACAAAAACTTCATCATTAGAATACATTTTTATGAAGCAATATTCAATGGAAAAAAGTTTCTTTGATGGATCAAGAATAGAAGCAACTTAAACTAGCATATTCATTTTCTCAATATTTCCCCAATATTTGTTATATTTGTCCTTCATTCTTTTAGCCATGGCATTAGGTTCAAGATCAAGATTAAATTGCCACTGTCGTAAAGTTGAATAAATTTCACAAGTGTCATCACGAAACATGTTAGAGATGACACCTGAAGAACATGAAACTTTTATTGTGAGGCCATAAAATTTTTTTAACAAAAGGTAAAACCTTCTAACAACTGCCAAATCATTTTGATTAGGCACCCTATCTCCCAAAATAAGTTCACCTATATAATAAGGATCAACTTCCTCATATGCATCAAAGGCCTTTTCAAATTTTTAGGCTGTATTCAACATCAAATTATGGAATTTCAATGAATGCTAACATCCATATAGAATAAACTTTTAGTCTGAATACGTTCATTCATAATGCATTCTTTAAATTTGGACAACCTAGAGAATGATTGTCTAATATATCTTACTGCCCCTCTGGCACAAGCCACTGAATCATTCATTTCCCTTAAACCATCACAACCAATTAGGTTCACTATATGTTCAATGCATCTTAAATGCATATACTTGCTTCCTAGCATACTGGTTCCTAAATTGTTAAACTTTTTCTTCAAGTATGAGACTACAGCATTATTGAAACTAGCGTTATCAATAGTAACAGTGAAACCCTATTAATCCTTTAATCATGTAAGCATTTCTCAATTGCCTTACCAATGGCGTCACCTCTATGACTAGACACGGGACAAAAGTTCAATATTTTTTTGTTTGAATTCTAATCTTTGTCTATAAAGTAAGCCGTAAGACACATATAAATTTGTCTTTATAATAGGGTCCATGTGTCTATTGTAAGAGATACCCTTACAGAAGATGACTTCATGAATTGCCTTAGGCTATTCTTTTCACTAGTATAAATTTTATAGCAATCCCTAGCAACAGTCCATCAGGGTAGTATACGAAATCTAAGACACACAAAAAACATGCAATGCCTAAAGCCTTTCCCTTCCATAAACCTAAAAAGTAGCTCATCTATGATTATCATCTTAGCTACACCTTTTTTAATAACTTCTTGGTTAAACTTTCAAGGTTTTAAAGACCCCGACCCTTCATATTGTAACACTAACTCTGCTTGAGTACCATCCCCACAACTATTAGGGATCTTTCTACAAACACCTATGTGATTCTTTAAAGAAGTTGCTCCATTTTTTTGGATGAGCATAAAATTCTCTTTTATAGTAATTACATCTAGCTTTCATAGCACCTTGCTCATTCACAAATTTGGTAAAGTGATCCTATAACTCAGACCATGGTTGTGATGGTCTCCTCATCACTTTAGAGCTTGCAGCTTGAGTTTGGAGTCTTGTTACTTCATCAACCTTGGAAAGAGGGCGTTGATGGCTTGATTGTGTAAAAATATTAGGATTCGAAGTGTTTTCGGTAGACATCTACACAAATAAATCAAATTTAAATGTAAGAGTTGAATACATATATATTCATTACAAATATAATTAATTTTTAAAATTTTTATATATTTAAAAAGTTATACTTTTCCTACTAATATCCACATATAGGTTGGAATTTTGTTACTAATATTTAAAAAGTTATATTTTCCCTACTAATACATACATATTTATTACAATTTTTTATATATTTAAAACCAAATGGGTTACTAATACTTGTGTTACAAATTCTTACAAAATTCTCTATGACTAAATTATGCTTGTCTTAGATGTGAGATAAATATATATATTCTTAATTTAAAATTAGGTTAACAATATAATATGTACAAATGAAAACAAAACTCTTTAAATTAGGCTTTTTCTTTAGTTTCTTACATATACAAAGCTAAATTAGACAACAAAAATAACATAAATAAATAAATAATGAAAAGAAGACGTAGTCGAGTAAAATAAACTCAAGAAATACCTCTATATTGCCAAACCCAATACATTACATAATACATACACTATGTAGTACATGTACTAAAATTACTCACTATTTTATGAATTACTACAACCGTTAACGAAGATTAAGTGTTTTGTTTCTATTATCACTTTTTCTTAGATAGCAAGTTATTGAACTCTTTTTAGAGCATTTTAAAATTAAATGCATTATTGCCATTGTTAAATCTATGAAAATAATGAAAATAAACAAAAGGACTTGGTGATCTTCAAGTAAGAAATGTGATTCTTCTTATGAAAAAAAACATAGCAAAAATATAGATAAATATTACACAAATGAAAAGGTTAAAGTTGAGAAAAAATTAAAGACCAAAAATAAATTACTTGAGGAAAAAAGGCTGGAAAGACTACAAATTAAAGCTATGACTTGGGATGATATTGTGCAACTGTCGGCTAGGGAAGAAATTCCAATCAAATTTAATTAGGGTATGTCGAGCGTCAACTGCTAAAGAAGAAGAACTGTGAAAGAAGTGTGAGAAGCAGTTTTTTTAGGTGGGTTTGGTCGTTTAGGGATTTGGTTTTGTTAGATTCATTTGGGATTTTTTTTTAATTTGATTTTATTAGATTTAGTTTTTTCTTGGGCCTTTGTAATAGTTAATAGAATGGGCTAAGTAGTTTGGGTTTTAGTTGGGTTTAGGTTATAATTTCTCTTTTACTAATTATATTTTATATATTTATTAGATATATAAATAATATATTAAATTATAATTTGGTTAATTTGGTCAGTTTAGTTTTAGAATTTACTACTCAAAAATTGACCGAATTGACTATTTAAACTGAAACTCCAAACAAACCAAAATCGGCACTAAATTAACTGAATCGACTAAACTGAATTGGGATAGTTTTTTTGGGTAATTCAGTTATAACCAAATTTTGCTCACCCCTATTTGCATGTTTAATCCGTGATTATCTTTGTATTTGCTGTATTTTGTCGATAATATCTCCATTAAAATGCTTGCTTGTCTCTTACAAACTAATTTTTAGAAAAATCCCCAAGTTAAGTTCATCCTACCTTTAATAGATGAAGAATAGCACAGACTTAATGCTTTCATTAAATTGGTCTTCCAATCTTGGGGGTAAATCAACATTTCAGCTCTGGATTTCATGGTGAAATATGTTTATTTTTTAGAAAAAAAAAGGAAATCCTTTTTACTATTATACTTTGATCTTGAGTCTCATCTACATTTTGGTGATATGGTCAACGAGTTGTTCCATCATTCCAAACTATTTTGAGATTGTGGAATGAACTTGTGAAGCTCGTGTTACTTTCTGTCATGGACGTTCAGACGTCCAAGGCCCGAGTTTATCTTAAACAAAACCAGAATATCGAATAATCTCCCTATTTTTGCTCTTGCAGCACTATAGTTTGAACTTGAAAAATTATTTTCAAGCCAAAAAATATTTCCTCTGATTTTTCTAATATTTTTCCTTTAAAGACCATCGAATTACCTTTGTAATGGTGTCTTATTTGACCTCTGATCATCCCGGACAAGGGAGTTATGATTTTTTGAACCCTTACTATTCGAAACCCTAGAACCAACATGCAACATTTTGTTTGGGCCGTTACGGCCCATCAAATGATTTTTATGAAATTTTCAGATATTTTTCCCAAAATGTTCATAAAATTCCCCTTCCAAAAAAGTATTATTTATGATCTAATGATCTCGGATAAGTTTAGAATGATTTTTTGAAATCCATCATGCCCTTTTAATTTTACATGCTGCTAGAGGTAAGATGAATCTAACTTCAAAAATTAGTTCTACCTAGAAAGTGATTTTCTAGAATTTTTAGAATATTTTTATAATAAACCTTGTTAAGTTACTTTTCCAATTGTACCTCCTTTACTCTCTGAAGTCTTCGGATACACCAAAGAAAAATCTAGAAATAGAGATGACGCCATGCTGCCCTTTGTTTTCAACCTAATTTTTTAATCTCCTTTTATCGAGACATTCAGATGCCTCGAAATGCACTCGTTTAGTCTCCCTCACAACACCAACTCCTTTTGGCTTGGATCAAGATTAAAATACAAAAAAAAAAGGATTTCCTATTAAAACTTTTGCTAGATACTTTAACTCTACCACTTAAAGGGGATACTCTAACCCATTTTTTAATCAAAGTTTAAATTTTCTCCTTCTTTCTAAATGTTTTCCTAACTTTGGGGATACTCTAACCCTACTACTCTGAAGGGATAGTCCAAACCTTTTTTAAAAAAAAGAAGATAAAATTTTTCTTTATTCCTAACTATTTTCATAACTCTATTTTAGGGGACACTTTAATCCCACTTCTCCAAGGAGATACTCCAACCTCGCTTTTACCTTAAAAACTTAAAATTTTCCTTCTTCTGGATGCCTTAAACTATTTTCATAAAATCATCTTTGTTCTTCAAATTTCCATCGAATCCAGATCGGTCTCTAAAATTGCCATCTGGGTTATTCTTCAATAATCGAAGGCAATTATAAGATACCTTTCGATTGACCCTCTTTTTTGATGTTTTTTTGTTTGTGATTGCTTGTTTATGATATTATATTTCTTATTTTTCACCTCACAACTTGTTTCCTTCTGTAGTGTTGTTGTGCATTCATATTTAAAATTCATTTTCTAATGAAATTTACGAGGTGATGTTCCATGTTGGTATCTCTCTAGTGCCTAATGCAAAACACCCAATTTTTAAAATTCAATCTGAACATCATTTTCATAAAAATTCTTATGTTACTCACATCTCTAAAGCGTATAGATGATCTAATTTTTCTTAGTGAAAAAACCCTATACTTACATTTTCCAAAACTTCATGTATTAAAGAGGATTATATCTAAATAGAGATCAAATGGAAACGATTTATTTGAGACCAAAGTGAGATATAGCTAGTAGGTACCGATTTCGGGCGTCGTAGGGATGCTACTCCTTTATGCATAACCAACTCCTAAGCCCAACCAATAAAGCCCTGGACTTCTTAGACCTTAAAATCAGTGTTTTGAGTTTTGTAACTCATAATATTGTTTTTAATAGGTGTTTGATCTTGCCTAGCCTAAAATGATTAGTGGTGACTCCAAGTTTATGGCCACTTTGTGGTGGCCATCCAAGTCTAGTTGGATGAGCAACTCGTCCGACCATCCCTATCCCCTTCATATCATCATGCCTAATCCAAATCCTAATCAACCATCATTTATTTTTAAGTCAAGCGTGCTATGCCCTTTGGATAATTAGAAGTTTTAAAGGCCAGGCACATGGTGACAATTATTTAAGGTCCATTCAACATGTAAACTTTATGAGCACAAATTGAAACATGTCTATAAACTTTAAGAATGTGAAATTAACACAATCAAAGAAGCCAAAATACATCTTGATAGAATTTAACTAGCCCCGTATGATCTATATGAATTTTAAATCATTTGGTTGACAATGCTCTAGTCATGGGATCAACTATCATTAAATCTATATTGATTGTCGGATATCCACTTCTCATTTTTTTATAAAGTTTCTAGCAACAAGCTACTTTATATCTATTTATGTGCTACAACTCCTACTTTTACCATTCTTAGAAAAACACATTGCATAAGAGCTATCACAATAGATCTTTAACAGCCTTGTTGACAACTCTCAAACCTGAGATAAAATATCTCAACTTTATTGCCTATGTTATTACTTCATAACATAATTCCTTCAACAGCTTTCATAATTCAAGGCCAAGAATATTTAATATCTACCAAACACTTCTACTATAAAACTTATGTCAAGTTTGTATAGACCTAATAATATATAAGGCTCCCAATACGACACGTATATGTAATGCCTTTCTATGCTCTGTTTCTAAATTTTTTAAAGATATTGGCTTAACTTAATACGTCTTTATAAGTAAATAGCTTTGTATCCTAATTTTTCCCAGAACTATCTCGGTATAGGCTTCTTGAGATAAACTTACTATCTTTTCAGACCTCTCTCTATGAATCTTTATGCCCATGATATATGAAGTTTCACTTAAATTCTTCATATTAAAATTTTAAGGAAAAAAATTATCTTATGCAATAAAGTTGAATCACTTATTGCAAGGAGAAAGTCACCAACATATAAGACTAAAAAGGTATAAACAATGATCAACAATAATTTTAGAAAAGCCAAACAATGTCTCAACATTATTAAACTTTACATACCATTGGTGGGATGCTTGTTTTAGTCTATATATTGATCCTTTAAAGAAATCTTTAGGTAGAATCATGCATACCTCTTCTTGAGATCCATATTCAAGCAAGTTGTTTTCAATACCATTTAGTGTAACTCTCAATCAAAAATGAGCTACAAAAGTGTTAGCTCAAAGAAAAGATTGAACCAAGAGGGCGGTGAATTGATTCTGCAAAAACTTGATCAATTTGAAGTAAATTAAAAAAAAGTTAAGGGTAAAAAAAATAAACAATCAATGTATAGAGGTTCAGTCCTTAAACTCGACACCTACGTTCTCTTTTCTTGGTACTTTCTTACCCAGGTGATTCCCATAATTCACTAATCAAATTGTTTACCTTTAAGGCTAAGGTATAACCTTACACCACTATCTTTTAAAGATAGATAGAGCCTTTCAATCCCTTTGAAAATTCTACCCTAAATTCTCAAATATTTTTATTCACTTTCACATGACCCTTTTTGTGATATGAATAAAGTATTTTGCAAACAAATTAAACCTTTAGTAGGTGGATGTTTGCTGGATTTTAAGTACATGATAAATGAGATACAAATGGACTTGGAAAAATATGAATTTGCTATAAGTAAAATGAAGAATTTGAAGACTTTTGAGCTTTTGTTGTTCAATGCTTAATTAATTTTTTGTATCTTTACTTCTTGGAAATCTCTTTTTATAGCTTGAAATTGATTTATAGATATTAGGCATTTAAAGTGGTGGTTGGAGAGCCATTGTAGCCTTCATAAATGCTTGTTTCCAACTAGACCCATGCTATAGCATCGATACAATAATAAAAAAAATGACCGTTACAGCTTGTTATATCGATACAGGAGACTAAGTATCGATATCAACCAAGCTGTATCAATACAAACATATTTGTATCGATACATTCAAGGGTTTCAACCAAACCTTGGTTACTGCCAACCATTGTATCGATACATATGGGGTGAGTATCGAGACTTACTGCAATGTATCAATACATGTTTAAAAATATCAATATAAAGAAGGGTTTTAAGCATAGTGTCGATACATTTGTTCATTGTATCAATACATACCTTCAAAATCTTTTGTAAAACAATTTTTCTTGACTTGATTTTAACTTAAACACATCTTAAAAATATTCTAAGTATAAATATACATTTTGGAATATATATTTTTAAGAAAATACAAACATATTACTTCTCAAAATGTTTTTCAATTTTAACACTAATACCAAGTTGAGTATAAATTAATTTAGCTTAAGTTGTTTGTTATATTAAAACCAAATTCAAAGTTAACAATCTCCCTTTTTTTTTATATAACAAAACTTGAGATAAATTTGCTTGCTTTTGAAACTAAGAAAAAGAAGAAAAAAAAACTCCCCCTCAATAAGGCAATAGTTTTCAGAAGTTTTAATTTGAACAAATGGGTTCTTTTAAAGCTACAACATTTCAAATCGATAATACTACCCAAGATTTTTAGAAATTTAGCTACATTATGTAAAATAATGTCAAATATCAACATGTTATTTGGGTTCCAACACAACAATATAATCATGATTAAATGCATAATAATTTCGTGGTAGAAATGAAAGATATGGAAGACATATTTAGCAACACATTGCAAATTTATGATATTTCTCCCTCTTTTGTTATATCAAAACACAAGAAAGAGCAATTCAAAGTAATAAAAAAATGCAAGCAAAAATGATGCATTGAGGAAAAAATATGAAATAAACTCAACAGAGTCAACAAAATAAAGAAAAAAGTTCAAACAAATCCAAAAAAAAAACTTACATGTCATCCTAAAATAAACCTAAGATGAGTAAGGTTCATCAATCGAAGGATCTGCAGTGAGTGTAGTACTAGATGACAGTGCATGAGGAAAGGCCATAGAAAAGCTATGGAATTGCTTGGTCAATGCTCGATGACTATGCTTGAGACTAGAAAGGCGTGCATCAATGGAATCAAATCAATGATCCCAAGAGTCAAAGTGTCATCCCATGTGTCAAGACATCCCATGATGGAATCGTACATATGTTGGAGGTCCATGGGCGTGAATGATGAGGTAGCAAGAGCTGAGGGTGTAAGAGTCGCATCATGCTCCATATCATCATCATGATCATCATGAGCGAGAACATCTGATTGCTCAAGTGATAGAGGTGGTTGTCGAAGAGCCTTGGGAAAGAAGTCGAGGCCTTGAATTTCATACCTAGTGAGCCCTATAGATTTGTGACTAATATAATGGTAAGTAGATACCAAAATCCTAGGGTCGCAAGAAAGATCGAAACCTTAAGTGTTAAAGTAGTAGCTCAAGGCCATGCCATGGAAGAGCTATGATAACCATGAACACAAAGAACAAGGTCTACGAAATGAAATGGGCTAGGTTTGGATAATTCCTGGTTTGAATCATACGGAGCTACCAATTGTTAAAATGCTAATCAAGGTTTGTCTAGTGCCATATGGATAGAGTACATGGGAAATGATAAGATGGAATAAGTGATCAACCAGAGGAAGAAGGGTGACATTATTGTTTGAGGTACGTAAAGCTATGGGAGCCAAACCTTCATTGATTACGCATTTATTCAGAAAACTGAAGGTAGTCACAAGAAAAGCTGAGTTAACTATAAGATCTTATCCCAAAAGATAAGATCAAATAGCAATAACATGATCATGATCATCAATGATAAGTGAGACATTACTAAAGAATGCACGAACAAGATTCTCACAAACTGGAATGTTAAAAGAAAGAAATTTTGTCCATCCAAAGGTATCAAAAATCTGAAGGTAAGAATAGGTAATGGATCAGAGAAAGAAAAAGTCGATAACTTAACATTGTTAGATGGGCATATGAGCATAGATGGTAGTGAACCACTCAAGAGTCTGTGTATCACGAAAGCATAGATCAAGAATGATTGTGTTTAGGTCAAAGGTGGTTGATGAGTGATAGAAGTGGAAGCATGGGTGACAGGTCCTTGATGTCGGGCAGTTTGTTTGGTCTTTAGAGGCATGGTGGTGTTTAAAGGTGGTTGAGGACTTTTGTCAAGCAGATGGTGACATAGTAGAATTGGATGCTAGTTCAAATAAGTGAAGAAAAGGATTAATGTCGGTAAAGTGTTTAATATGATTTTATGGGTATCGAATGAAGTGGGATTAGGTTTTGATGAGGTTCATCGATAGTGGTGAAAGTTACCAAAGGTAGCAGGTTGAGTGAAGGAACCTGGGTAAGGTGCTAAGGAAAGGTTGGCTAAGGAAAATGGTTGAGCACATGGTAGGCAGTAAGTTTTGGTGGCAATGTGGTACAATGTGTTAAGAAAAACCACAACCAATCTCAACAATCGAGTTATGAAAGACTTGAGAATGAAAAAACACTTAAAATTTATGAAAAAATTTGCATAAATTTTATGGAATTTGAAAGGAAAATGGTAAGGGTTTAAATAAGGAGAGGTTTTGAATTTTAAGGTTTTAGATGGCAATGGGTTGAATTTCAAATGGAATTGGTGAAGTATTATGAAATTAACCAGTTTTTGGATCAAGGATTGTGAGGGGAATGAAAGTTAAATGGAGTTTGGATGATTGAAGGTTAAGTAAGGGAGAAGAGGCTAAGGGAGAGGATGAACAGTGCTCGATAAAAATGAGGTTTCATGCATAAGAAGTCCTAAATCAATAGTGAGTATCGATACAGAAGAGGCAATATCGATACAAAGAATAGATCTAGGTTTTTTATTGATACAAAGAACTAGGTCTCGAGACATAAAACAAGTTGATCTGTATCAAGACAAGCTAAAGAGTATCAATACATGGTATCGATACTTGGAGTTAGGTATCGATACAATGAACGATGTTGGGTTTTGTATTGACACCTAGAAACCTATCTCGATACAGGGAAAAAGTATTTGTTGGTATCAATACATATGGCCTAGTATTGGGTCATTTCCATTAAGATTGTATCAAATTAAGCATATTTTTTACTCAATTGTTCTTCGAAAAGCATTGGAAAATGCAAGTTGAACCAAAATTTTCCCATCAAAATCATTTAGCATGAACAATTCAAAATTTAACCAAAAAAATAACAACATCATCCAAGAATCATAAAGTCATATAAGTGCACATCATCAAACAATTAGGTATGTAAAGCTAGCTTTTTAAACTAAGCACGATGCAAACAATTTTAAGCCAAAGTATCAAAAGTTTATCAACTTATGAATTTAATGTGCATTCATTAAGCCAATTTCTCTTCTAATTATGCAAAATCTATCATTGTCTATTGGTTTAGTGAAAATACCAGCTAGTTGATGCAAGATATCAACGAATTCAAGCATTATATCACCTTTCTGCACATGACCTTTAATAAAGTGATGTCTAATCTCTATGTGCTTAGTTCTAGATTGTTGAATTAGATTTTTGGTGAGACAAATGGCATTAGTATTATCACATTTAATTGGAATATTATCCATGGTAATGCGAAAATCCTTCATTTTTTATTTTATCCATAAAATTTGGGCACAATAACTTTTCATGGATATGTACTCTGCTTTGATTATGGATAAGCAACACTATTTTGTTCTTAAAGAACCATGATATGAGCATATTTCCAAGAAATTGACAAGTGCTGGAAGTGCTTTTCTTATCAATTGTATATCCACTAAAATCCGCATCAAAATAAGCATGTAAGGCAAGAGATGATTCTTTTGGATGCCATAAGCCTGGATTGGGAGTGTCTCTAAGATATCTAAAAATTCTTTTCATGGTAACTAGAAGTGACTCCCTTGGTGATTATTGATATCTAGCACATATGCATACACTAAACATTATGTCGGGTCTACTTGTGGTAAGATATAGCAATAAACCTATCATAAACCTATAAAGTTCAGAGTCAACACTTTTACCTCCTTCATCATTCTCAAGCTTTGTTGAAGTACTCATAAGTGTGGACCAAGGCTTTGCTTTATCCATTTTGAACTTCTTGAGTAATTCCTTGTTATACTTTGCTTGATTGATGAAGATGCCATCTTTTGTTTGCTTGACTTGTAGTCTCAAAAAAATGTTACTTCTCCCATCATGCTCATTTCAAACTCACCTTGCATTAAGTTAGAAAATTCTTGATAAAGAGATTCATTAGTACCACTAAAGATAATATCATCAACATAAACTTGAATCACTAAAATGTCCTTGTTTTTTAATTTTATATAAAGAGTTTTATCAATATTGCCTTTATTAAACCCATTTTCAATTAAAAATTTTGAAAGCCTTTCATAACATGACCTGGGTGCTTGCTTTGGACCATACAAAGCTTTTGAAAGTTTAAAGACATGATCATGATAATGAGGATTTTCAAAATTGAGAGGTTGCTCAACATAAACTTTCTCATAAATAAAACCATTTAAAAAGGCATTTTTGACATCCATTTGATACAACTTGAAATTGTTAAAACATGCAAAGGCCAGAAGTACTCTAATGGCCTCTGGTCTAGCTATGGGGGCATAAGTCTTATCAAAATCAATTCTTTCTTCTTGACTATATCTTTTAGCTACTAATCTAGCCTTATTTCTAACTATGGTTCCATGCTCATCAAGTTTGTTCCTAAGGACCCATTTAGTACTACAATGGGATAATTACTAGGTCTTTCCACTAAATTCCAAACTTTACTCCTCTCAAATTGGTTTAACTCATCTTGCATGGCCATGATCCAACTATCATCCTTTAGAGCCTTATCTAAATTCTTAGGTTCAATTTGTGAAAAAAGAGCTACATAATTGCATGCATTTCTAAGAGATGATCTAGTTCTTACCCCTTGCTTAGGATCACCAATTATCTCACTTTTTTTACATAAGTCAATTCTCTATGATGATTTCTTTCCCTTTTTACTTGAGTTGGCTTATGCAGTTCTTTTTCTTTTAGAGCTTCTTGATTTTGCATTGTTTATACTCGCTCCTTGTGTGGTGCCTGTTCTTGGTAAATCTCTACAACATCATTATCAAGAGATACCTTTCTTAAGGTTGAGTTGGCTTCATCAAATATAACATGTATTGACTCTTTTGCAATAAAAGCTCTCTTATTAAATACTCTATAAGATTTGAAATTTGTTGAATAACTAAGAAAATTCTTTCATCATTTTTTACGTGAAATTTACCTAGATTATCCTTTTCCATTATTTAGCACAAAATATTTGCATCGAAAAGGATGAAAATAGCTAATGTTAGGTTTTCTTCCTTTAAAAAGTTCAATGGAGTTTTCTTTAGGATTGGCCTAACCATAGCTCTATTCATAATGTAACAAGAAGTGTTAATGGCTTTTGCCCAAAAATATCTTGGTAAATTGTTTCCACAAAGCATGGTTCTAGCCATTTCTTCCAAGGTTCTATTTTTTCTTTCAACAACTCTATTTTATTGAGGAGTTCTAGGTGCTGAGAAATTATGGCTAATGCCATTTTCATTACAAAATTTATCAAAACCAAGATTTTCAAATTCTTTTCTATGATCATT
>JBBYHO010524821.1:0-17533 GCA_038382025.1 Adansonia gregorii | reverse complement strand
TTTCTTGGTGAGGTTGAATTACTTACCAGATTCATATCCCAACTCACTAATCAATGCGACTCAATATTTCAGCTCTTACAAAAATAAAACCTTGGTGAATGGAATGAAGAATGCTAGGAAGCATTCAAAAAAGTTAAGCATTACCTCTGTAATCTGTCAATATTAGTGCCACCTGTATCAGGATGACCTTTGATCTTGTACTTATCAGTGTCCGAAAGGTTTATGGGTTATTTGCTACGATAGCAAGATGAGATAGGAAAGAAAGAGTGGGCTATTTATTACCTCAGTAAGAAATTTATTAATTACTCGGTAAATCATTCTTAAATAGAAAAGATACGTTGTGCCCTAGTTTTGGCTGGAAAAAGGCTTTGACAATACATGTATCATACCGCCTGGCTGATTACCAAAATAGACCTAATCAAATATCTGTTTGAAGCATCCACTTTGTCAGAAAGGATAGCTAGATTGCAGTTTTGTGATCAGAATATGATATGGTTTATATAAGTCAGAAAGTAATTAAAGGGAGCGTTATCGCTGAATTCCTAGCAAGCCGGCCACTTGATGATTATTAGCCATTGAATTTTGACTTTCTTGATGAGGATTTAATTCAGTGGAAGAAGAATGAGAGCCCTTGAAGGAATTAGCATGGAAAATGTATTTTGATAAAGCATCAAATGCTTTAGGCCTTGGAATTAAGGCAATCTTAATATCTCCAGAAAGAGACTATTACCCTTTTACTGCTTGGTTGGACTTTGATTGTACAAATAATGTAGCAGAATATAAAGCATGTGTTATGGGACTTCGGGCAACTGTAGAGAGAAAAGCTCAATTATTGAAAGTATACGGGGACTCGGTCTTGTAATTTATTAGTTGCACAAAGAATGGGAAACTCAAGATTCGAGGATGCAACAATATAGAAAGCTAATTCTAGAATTGCTTGAAGAGTTCAAGAAGGTAGAATTTATTCATCTAACTTAAGACAACAATCAAATGACCGATGCTTTAGCCATATTGGCTTTGATGTTTAAGGTGAATATAAGGCAAAAGGTAACACCAATTCAGATGAGCATATACAAGTCTCTTGCATATTGTTGCAATGTGGAAATGGAAGCTTATGGTCTCCCATGGTATCACAACATCAAAAAATATCTCAAAGATTAAGCATAACCAGATAATGCCTCTAAGATCGACAAAAAAACTTTAAGGAGACTAGCGATGAATTTTGTTTTTGATGGAGAGATTCTTTACAAGAAGAGTTCTAATCAAGTGTTACTAAGATATGTTGATATTGCCGAAGCACAGAAGATATTGGAAGAACTGCATAAAGGGATTTACGGTATCCATGCGAATAGACATAAAATGGCAAAGCAAATAATGAGATTGGGTTATTTTTAAATGACCATGGAAGGTGATTGTATTAAATATGCCCAAAAGTGTAATAAATGCTAAATCTATGCTGACAAGATCCATGTACCACTTTCACCATTGCATATCATAACCACATCGTGGCCTTTCTTCGTATGGGGCATGGATGTTATTGGACCATTACCCTTGTAGCCTCGAATCATCATCGTTTCATCTTGGTGGCTATCGATTACTTCACCAAATGGGTTGAAGCAGCCTCATATATAAATGTGACAAGTTTGATGGTGATAATATTTTTGAGAACTAACATCACTTGTCAATTTAGGATCCTTGAAAGAATTATAATGGATACTACCTCTAATTTGAATAATAAATTAGTGAAAAGGTGTGTACCCAGCTTAAAATTTCTCATCATAATTCGGTGACATATCGTCCAAAGATAAATGAAGTTGTAGAGGCAGCTAATAAAAATGTTAAAAAAATTATAGGGAAGATGGCAGAGACCTATAAAGATTGGCATGAAAAGCTCCTATTTGGCCTTTTGGCTTATAGAACTTTAATTTGAACTTTATTTAGGGTAACACTTTATTCGTTAGTCTACGATACAGAGGCTATCTTACCAATTAAAATAGAGATCTCTTCACTTGAGTTTTAATGGAAACCAAGTTGGTAGACGCCGAATAGGTTCGAGATCACTATGAGCAACTAAACTTCATTGAAGAAAAAAGGCTAAAAGCTATTCAACATAGGCAAACATACCAAAAAAGAATAATGAGGGCACATGATAAGAAAATTCGGCCCAAAAAATTCCATAAGGGAAAATTAGTACTAAAAAGAATCCTACCAAGATAAAAAGATCCTCGAGGCAAATGGGCACCCAATTGGGTAAGGCCTATGTTGTCTAAAAGACATTTTTAGGAGAAGCATTGATATTGGTGGAGATGGATGGAGGAATTCTACCAAACCCTATTAATTTAGATAATGTAAAAAGATATTGTGCTTAAAAAAAGCAAAAATGGATGAAAACCTGAAAAGGCATTCATTTTTAAAAACAAAAAAAAAATGAAATGAAAAAATAAAACAAAAAAAAGATGAAAACCTAAAAGGCATCTGATTTTTTTTAAAAAAACCCAAAAGGGTATTTGATCAAAGGTGGTATAAGAGAGAGACTTAAAGCTTAAAGCTCACAGCGATAGCCCAAGCATTTGAAAGAAATAGACAAAGCATAATTTACTGGAAGACTAAGTTTGAAAGAGGCATAATATGATTAGAACCATCTTCAAGAGATGATTTTTAGGAAAGTAAACCTTTCATTTAGAAAAAAAATCTAAAAAAATGAATGAATGAATGGGAGATCTCACTTGTCTGAGTAATATCCAAATCTCTTTTGTATTATACCACTATTTTTAAAATAATCAATGTTGTATCCTCTTTCTTTGTTACAATACAAGTACATATTTTCATTCATACCTTTGTTAATTAGTCTTTTAGACCATGCTAACATTTTTGCTATATGGTAAATTGATTTCTCTGCATTACTTTGAACTAGATCAAAACATTGCAAGGATCTCAGTCAATGATCCAAAGTCTTTTAGACATTCTAAGAAGAATTAAGGTGGATGAACTACATATTTCCCATCATGCTCTTCTTCTTCAGCCTGTATCAATTTGTCCTGGCTTTTGATCAAAATTTTAGAAATCGCATATTCTTTATCATGCTCTTTGCCTTCAGCCTGTATCAGTTTGCTCCAGCTATTAATAGGAATGTTTAGAGACAATATATTCCTAAACATGTTCATCTTATTCAATTCCTAGATGATATTCGTGCATCACCTAGCTTAACTTTTCCAGAATAAGTGTACCATGTCTACAATGACCTCTAAAGATGCCTTCAAATTTGAATTCAAGTGTTGGCTCCCTTTACCGAAAAAATCCCTAAAGTTTTCTGAACATGTTTTCAATCTTCAAGCAAAAGTATAGGTCCATTCCATCAAATGAAAAAGAAATATCTGTCACATTTTCTTTAAAATAAGCTGGATCAAACTTTAATAAAAGAAATTAAATCATGAAACTCATTATATGCATTCTTCATACATTGTATTCATATTTGATAATTTGCAGATCTTAAGTTAAAAAGAGCCTCTAGATAAATCAATGTTTCAGAAATAAAAGGTAAACCCCGTATTCCTTCAAGCAATTCGAATATGAAGCATTTTTAGCAGTTGACTATATTAGTTTCGCCCTGGTCAACTCTTTCAATCAAGGTTATATCTTGGTCAACCCTTTAAGCCTAGGTTATAATCTGGTCATCCTTATTTGACTATATCGGTTTCACCCTAGTCAATCCTTTCGACTTAAGATTATATCTTGGCCATTCTTCATCTGACTATATTGGTACTGCCTTGGCCATCCTTTTTATCTAAGATTATATCCTATCACCCTTATTTGACTTGTTGGCTTCATCCCGATCAAACCTTACCTATGTTGATTTACCGATTTTATCACAATCAACTCTCACCCTTGTTTTACTTATCTGTTTTATCCTAATCAAACTTTACCTATGTTAATTCGCTAGTTTTATCCCAATAAACTTTTATCTAAGTTAACTTATTTGTTCCATCTTGGTCAAACCTTACTTTTGTTGATTTGTTGGTTTTATCCCAATCAACTGTTATCTAAGTTAACTTGTCGGCTTCATCTTGGTTAAACCTTACCTATGTTGATTTGTCAGTTTTATCCCAATCAACTTTTATCTAAGTTGACTTGTCGACTTTATCTTAGTCAAATCTTACCTACATTGATTTGCCAGTTTCATCCCAATCAACTTTTATCTAAGTTGACTTGTCGGCTTTATCCTGGTCAAACCTTGCCTATGTTGATTTGTTAGTTTTATCCCAATCAACCCTTACTTAAATTGACTTGTCAACTTCGTTTTGATCATACCTTACCTATTTTGATTTATCGGTTTCATCCTAATCAACTCTTACCTAAGTAAATTTATCGACTTCATCCTGGTTAAATCTTACCTATGTTAATTTATCAATTTTATCCTAATCAAAATTGACCTAAGTTAACCTATCAGCTTTGTCCTAGTCAACTCTTTTCATTTGTTGGCTTATCGGTTTTATACTGGTCAACCCTTTTCATTTGTTGACTTATTGCTTTTGTCCCAGTCAACCTTTTATTTTCATTAACTCATAGATTTTATCTTAATCAACCATATCTTCATTGACCTGAAGGTTTTCCCTCAATCAATCTCTTGCCTCTATTAACTTGAATGGTTTTATCCAAATTAGCTCTTTTTGTTTGTTGACCAGCATGGTTTTGTCTCACTAAGCTACCCGTGACTTAGGTCTCGCCCTAGTCTCTGTTTAATTTAAGAATTCTCCTTAGGGCTAATTAGCTTTTATTTCTATCTTGAGTTTAGTTTTCAAAGCTTAAAGACCCGAACAAAATCGTGTTTATTTCATCTTTATCCTATCTTTGATTCTCAGCAACAGTCAAAGAGGGGCACTTGTAGACACCTAATTTCATTCGAGTCTGGTTCCCAATAATCTTGGATAGCTGGGATCAAGAACTTAATTGCCATCCTCATTAAGACAAATATTCTTTAGATGAACAAGACATTTTCAAGATCATTTTAGTCATAATTTAAATAATCGTAAGTTCACATGACAAGAAAGTCATATTTTGATCTCTGATTTTGAATATATAAGACGAATATTTAAGAGAAAAAAAATCATTTTTTATCTTTTCTTGTCAAAATTTGAAAATTTGTTTCTGTAAATGATATCGTGGTCAAATTCCCCATTTTCAAGAATTTTTGAAGAATATTTTACTAAACTTAGAAGTTGACTATCGTATAACTATATTGATACCTGTATAGTATTTATGCTAATACGCACCCTGAATAATCATAAATATTAAGGGAAAATATTTATTGGCATTTTTTATCTTTATCATAAAGTGTCAAACTGTAAATTTTATAAATTAATTTTGAATTTCGTAATCTTACGAGTATCATGCTCGTGAATTTTACTTTTGGTTCTTGTTGATCTATTTTTAAAATTTTATAAGTTCATTTCTTCACTTAGAAATTAATGTTAAATAAAATGTGGCCTTGAATTTATTTTACTTCAATATCATTGAAATTCCATAATTTTCTTGGTATTAAAATATGAGCTTTTCTTTACTTATAAAATTTTCGAGGGAATCCTCTCAAGTTTCAAAAATCAATATTCAACAGATATTATTATTTGGACCAAATTAATTTAGTTTTCAAAAATTCATTCATTTTCATGAGTTTTGAATTTTTTCTTGAAATCCCCTATTTCTGAAATACGGATGTTCTACTTCGTAAATATTTTTGGGTTGATTTTTCTTAGTTTATGATTTTTAAAATTCATAAAATATAATTATTTGGTCAATATTAATTCAGTTTTAAAAAATTCATTCATTTTCATGAGTTTTGATTTTTTTTGAAATCCTTTTATTTCTGAAATACAGAATTTTCTACTTCGCAAATGTTTTTGGGTAATTTTTCTTGGTTTAAGATTTTTAAAATTTATCAAATATTGTTATTTGATTCAACTTAATTCAGTTTTCAAAAATTCATTCATTTTCATGAGTTCTGATTTTTTTCATTAAAATTCCCTCGTTTATGAAAAATTGAGTTTTCTATTCCATAAATATTTTGGGAGAATTTTCTTCAGCTTGAAATTTTTAAAATTCATATAATATTTTTCATTTAACTCCCATTAAAATAGTTTTGAGAATTTAATTTATTTCATGGGTTTTGAATTTTTTTCATATATGTCAATTTTCCTATACTAAGGCATTGCTCATAAAATTTTATGATTTTTTAACTTTCAATCTGGATCCTTTGCGCCATTTCATTTCTAAAATTTTGTATATGATCAATTAACATTAATTCCACTTATATTTGGATTTTTGGAAGTTTTATTTAATTTAATTTTATTTGCTTTTTCCAACTAGTTACATGCTAATTAGCTTGTTTTCTCATCCAATTACTTTCTAACCAAATCGGTTACATCCCAATTACCCATCACATGAGCTGGTCAACTTCATCATGAGCTTGATAATAGAGTGACTTGTAAGAAAAGATAACAAGAGCATGGGCTTATGAGACAACATTTATTATTTCCAACGTAGTAAGCCATCCTCACATTAAAAAAAGACCAAAAAAAAAAAGAAGAAATGAAAGGCCATTCAACCACTCCAATTTGGGGAAGCAATATTGTCGCCCCTTTATCTATAAAATGAGATTTTTTTCTTCATTGGGGGTTTTTTTGGTTAGAGAAAAAAAGAAAAAAAGAGAGCTTAGAAGAAACAAACACTTAATTTTTCAAGTTTTCCCTTAAGGTATCACACTTGTCTTTTCTCTTCTTTATTTTTATACATTGTCACCCTTATTCATAAGCCATAATCAAGCCATAATCATGTTAAGGCTCATGGATTCTCATCCATCTTCAAAGGCTAAACATGGTGGCTTTAAAGCTTTTGTATTTTTAGTTAAATCTTGTGTGTGTATATATATATATATATACTATTATTCTTGTTATTATGATTTTGATTTTATTGTATTTATGCTCATGTTTCTTTCATGTTATTGTGATGTTGATATGTTCATTAGAATAATATTATAATTAGTTTATGATTTTACTTTGATTTAAGTTTGATGATAATTATTTATGGTTATTTAAATGGTTTTTATGCCAAAGCATGTATGTATTTCATGTTTCTCATCTTGGCCAAATTTGATTGGAATTGTTCATGATCATTTTGTGCTTATTTTTATTTTAATTTCATGATTTTTAGATTATTTTGTAATATTAGTAAACATGGGGATTAAATTGTAAAATTTATGATATTTTTGGCTTGATTGAGAGCTTTATAGGCCATGAAATCTCTGATTTATGTATTTGTAAACAATTTTTAGGCATTTTTAATACTTTAAGGGTCTTTTTGTAAATATTAAAAAGTTTAGAGAGCAAATTACAAAATATGAAAATTATATTTTGTGGTTAAAAATGCTTGGCTAAACCTTCTTGCATATTGTTACCATGGCTTTTGTGTTGATTCTTTGTTGGTTTGATGACTTTTAATGATTTTTTGTGGTACTTTACCATATAAGGGTCAAATTGTAATTTTACAGAGTTTAGAGGTTACTTTGTAACTTGTAAAAAAAACATGGGCAAGGTATTTGGCCGAATCTTTATTGATATATTGGCTGCATTTTCATGCATAATTTCATATGATTTTTTAATGATTTTTAGGTTATTTTATTATGTAAGGACTAAAATGAAAATTTAGAAAAGTGTAAGGACTAAATAGTAAATTTTCATTTTAGGTGGCAAAATTCACATTTCATTTGTTTTAATGATTTCTATTATTTTTATGACCTTCCGTAGGGATATTAAAATTTTTAAAACTTTTCATATTTGTTTGGTACTCTAAAGGATACAAAATGTAATTTTCAAAAATTTAAGGGCTTGATTGCAAATTTTACATTTCAAGTCAAATTTAAAATTTTAGCTTTTCCATTTAGACTAAATTCATCTACCTTTCATCATTTTATTGTCCATTAGGGTACCGGGATACTTTCATGTCGAAGGTATACTCTAGGAGCATTTTGGTAATTTTTTTAAAATTGAGTCCTAGATAGTAACCGGGATGCTTTTATGCCAGAGGTGCATATTTAGGATAGGTGCATCCAATTCTCATCATTTTAGTGTCCATTAGGGTACTAAGATACTTCCATGTCGAAGTTATCCCTTAGGGGCATTTTTGTAATTTTTTTAATTGAATGCTTTTATGCCAAAGTTGAATGTTTAGGATTCATTTAGCCTTCTAAGGTTATTTTAGTGTGTATTAGGGGTACCATGATACTTTCAAATCAAAAGTATACCCTATAGGCATTTTTGTAATTTTTTCATCGATATGCTTTTATGCCAAAGGTAAAGTTTTAGGATTCATTTAGCCTTCTAAGGTCATTTCAGTGCCTATTAGGAGTACTGAGATACTTTCATGTCAAAGGTACACCTTGGGGGCATTTTCATAATTTTCCTTATCATTATGCTTTTATGGCAAAGGTGAATGTTTAGGATTCATTTAGCCTTTTAAGGTCATTTGAGTGTCCATTAGAGGTATCGGGATACTTTCATGTCGAAGTTATACCCCAACGGTACTTTCATAATTTTTCTCTTAGAATGCTTTTATGCCAAAGGTGAATGCTTAGGATTCATTTCGCCTTTTAAGGTTATTTAGGTGTCGATTAGGGTATCGAGATACTTTCACGTCGAAGGTATACCCTATGGGCATTTTGGTAATTTTGTTAGAACCAAGTTTTATATGATTACAAGGATATTTTCATGTCTAAGGAACACATTAGGAATAGACGCATCCTTTTAGATTGTTATTGAGTTTTAGGAAGTTTTATAATATTTTCAATAAAATATAAATTTTTTTTAGGAAATTAAGGCAATGTCTCCGAGTTAAAATAATACATAGAATTTCTCCGAAAATATAAGAGAGATTCTATGAATTATTTTAATATCGAGATATCTTTTTCAAAATGGAAGTTAAGATTTTATAAATTTTAAAAAATAAATAATAAAAACTTTTGCATTCCTCCGGCCCTTCATCGAGGTGCAAAAGATATTTTTAATTATAAAACCTTTTGTGTTCCTCTGATTTTTCATTGGGATACAACGAAAAATGATAAAAAGATTTCAAGTTCCATTGGTCTTCCGATGGAGTACGAAAAATATTTTTACTTCTAAAATTTTGAAAACCCGATCTTTCTAATATGGAATAATAAATCCTTCTTAAAAAAATTATTATTTCAGGAATCTATAAATAAATGCAATATGTTGAAACTGAATAAAAATTAAAATTCAAGTTAACATGTAACTAATAAGGTATCGATTTTTGGGCATCACGAGAGGATCAATCCTTACTTGTGATTGTAACCAACTCTTGGACCCTTTTATATGATCTCTAGTATGATTGTGGGCCTTAGAGTTTATATTCTAGGGTTTTGTAAGTCTCAAAATACAAACTCTGGTACTTGACCAATCTCACCTAACCCAAATAGATTGGTGACGACTCCAAATAAATAGCCATTTTATAATGACTATTTAAGGTTAAGTCCAACGAGCGATTCATCTCGAGCACCTAGTCCCCAAATATAAGAAGATGTCAATAATGATATGGCCTATAAAAATAAAAGAATATAAAATAGTAATAAATTTAATAAATATGGAAGCGAAGGCCATTTTAAGTTGAGCTTGGTTAGGATTCGTATCCGGGCCACATTACGACAAACTTATGCTTAAATCTTCACCACAACATATTTTAAGCATATTCATACACTTTCTTGAAGCTTTGGTTTCATGAAGAAAAATGTCTTCTCGAAGATTCTAGCACATTTTTCTTTCTTATTTAAACATGCTCATACCAACATCTATGCTAACATTCTCATGCATCTTACTTGCCATCATCTCTCTTTTTTTTTTGCCGCTTTTTCCACTACGAAAACACCATCTTTGTTTCATTAAAAATGTTGCTCATGTTCACTGCTATGCATGTTGCATTTCATTTATGACTTTTGTGTCAAAATGGTTCATTTTTTATTGCAAATTTTGGTTTTCAAAAAACCCCAAGTTAGATCTATGCTACCTTTAATTGATGGAGATTAGCATGAAATTAATTTTTTCACTAAATTGGTTCTTTAATCTTAGGGACAAATCAGGCCTTTTGGTTTGGATTAATGGTTGGATAAAATACTATTTGCTTAGAAAAATGACCATTTTACTTGATAAAACACTAAGCCTTAACAGTCTAATATCATCATTTATGGCATGGTTAATAGGTTTCATTATCCCGAACTACTCTGGGATTGTCAAATGAATTTGTGACTCCCATGTCACCCATTCCTTTTTCTCATAGATGTTCAGACGTCCTTGGCTTGAGTATGCCCTAAAGAAACTTGATAATATTAACATAATCCTCTACTTTCGCTCTGTCAGCATTATGTCCAAGAAAAAAATTATTTCGAGACCAAAGATATTTTTATGTAATTTTTTTGCTAATTTTTTCTTTGAAATAATATTGAATTACCTTTCTAACAATGTCACGTTTGTAATTAGATCATTTCAAATGAAGTAGTTATGATTTTTCAAACTTTGCTATATGAAAACCCCTTCAACCCACCAAATGGTTTTGTTGAATTTTTTAAATATTTTTCTTGGAAAGTTTAAGAAATTCCTTTTTTGAAAAGGCATTGTTTGTGATTTTGCGACAGCGAATAAGTTCGAAATGTTTTTCCAAAATCCATTGTGTCTTTTCTCCCAATGTCAAAACAAACCCAATTTCGAAAATTAGTTTTGCTTAGACAATAATTTTTTGGGATTTTTGGAATATTTTTATATTAAATCTTATCGAGTCACCTTTCCAATGGTATCTCACATGTTTCTTAACACCTCAGAATTTACTTGGAATAAATTCGACAAGTGAGATAGCATAATGTTATCCCTTATTTTTTCAATTAAAATCAACATAATTTCCTGAACCGTATTTATCGAGACATTCGAATGTCTCAAGGTGTACCTGATTAACTCCCATGGAGTCATGTAATTCAACATAAACCCTTAGGCTTGGATCAAGGCTAAAATAAAGAAATAATAAAAATCATTTTACCCTAACTCTTGAATTTTATTTTCAAAATACCTTTTCATCCAAAGCATTTCTTTTTTACATGAACATCAAAATTTTCACTTTTTAGGGAGATTCCAACCCCATTTTTTGAGGGGATACTTCAACCCTACTTTCTATCACTTAAATTTTCTTTCTCCTAAATTTTTTCAGGATTTATAGTCAAACTTTTTCTAAGACATGAAATTTTTACTTTTGAGGATACTCCAACCCTGTTTTTCATTTAAAACCTAAATTTCTCTCTCTTTAGACCTCTAAAAAGGTCTTCCAATCAAAACTTTAAAAAAAAATCAAATCCATCACTATTAAGGTACTCCAATCCCGTCTTCTAAGGGGATACTCTAATCCTGCTTTTCAAAGTCCATAACAATACCAAAATTCCCTTCTTGGACATCTTGGTTTATTTTAATCAAAACCACTTTTTCTATCCTTCAAGTTGCCACTGAATCCAAACATGTCTTAAAGTTTTCATCTAAGTTATTCTTCAATAATCAAAGACATTATAAGATACATTTCGATTGTCCGTCTTTTTTATTTTCTTGTGTGTGATTGTTCCTACGCAGTCTTATTATATTTTTTTCATTTTATTGACACATTTTCCTTCTACAGTAACCATTGCACATTCATATTAAAAAATTGTTTTTAAACAATTTACTAGATAATGTTTTGTGTTGGTATCTCTCAGCCTAACACAGAAAATCCAAATTCTCAAAAGTTAATCCGATGATTATTTTTATCAAAAATCGCTATATTCCCCCACATCTCCAAGGCGCATAAGTGATGTAAAATTTCTTTCAAAACTTGGATCTACAATTTACAAAATGTCATGCATTAAGGAGGATTATATCGAAATAATGATAACGTGAAACTAATTAAACCAAAGTCGATGTGAAATATAGTTTGTAGCTATCTATTTTAGGTCTTTTTGGGGTGCTAATCCTTCCCTACAGGTAACCAACTCTTGAACTTAACTAACGAATCTTTGGACCTCGTAGACCTCAAAATTAATGTTTCAAGTTTCGTAACTTGGAATATCATGAATAGGCATCCAATCATGTTTAGCTCGAAATGATCGATTTCGACTCTAAATTTATGGCCATTTTATGAGCCTTCCAAGACTAGTTGGATAAGCGATTGCTCAATGGTTTTTCTCAATTTTATACAACCATGCCTAATTTGAATCTCGATTAAGGGATAACCTAAAAGCTCAACCATATTACCATATATTTTTAAGTCATGCGTGCTCGCTTTTGATCGTCTGAAGATAAAAAAGGCACGTGGCTAGCTATGTCTCATTTGGTCTTGTTTTTTTTAGTTTTCATCATTATTTAGATATAATTCCCTTTTATCTTTATCTACCAACCTTTTGGTTTTTTATGGTTGTTGTCTTATGATTGTTAGGGACTACTTTGCTCCCAAACAAATATCGATTTTAATAATTATGGTAATATAAGGGTAAAATAAAAGGTTTGATTGTTTTTCTGACACACATCATGCACATACATTTGTATTTGCTTCTCACCAAATTCCATAATAAGGTTAACATCTTAATTATTAGCAGGAAGTGAGCTATCTGCCTTCATGAGTAACCCTCTATATAGGCATGGCAAGACCTTTTAGGGTGTAAATTAACTATGTCTCTCATGAGTACCCTTGGCATTTGCATAGAGAAATACATCTGTCCGATCAAACCTATTTTTCCACACCTGCGATGGGTCTACGATCGGGGTGCCTTAGCTTCCTTACTGAACAAAGTAGTGATTTAGATACCAATCTAGGCATTAACCAATATAGTGAATCTTATAAGCCAAACCATATCAAACCATACCGGAGTGCTGCTACAATAACTTAGAGAATATGGTCACTCAGGAAAACATTTCTAACCTTTACTCCTATGAACTATGATTAATAGGCGATGATGGATGAACATTATTGCCCATATTTTTTTGTTATTTTGTGGTCATGTTCTATAGCAAACCCTTTTCAATAAGCGACTGATGACGAGCGAATATCATTGCCTAGAATGCCCTATATCATCCTAAAAGAGTCTTATCTAAATAAACCATTATGCTATCCAAACAATGGCTTAAAGAGGGTGATGAATGAATGTCACCTCTTAGTTAGTTAATTTTATCCTTGCTAGGTATCGTGTCATCTCATTATGGGTAATTTTTCTTTTAACTTGGATATGCCATTATGCTATCCATTTGCTATCATAATTGCAGTGTTCACCTCTAGGCAATATACTGCCTATCATCAGGGTAAGTTTCATGATGTAATCTTGTTTATTTTATTCTTATGCCTATCATTCTGCATGGCCATTAAATGGTTCCTTTTTTTGTTTGACATATTCATCATTTCATCACAATCATCATCATTATAGGATAATCCACCAATAGTTCAGTGCTTAGCAAGGGATGTTTGCCATGGAGCAATAATTCACCTCTGATTTAAAGCCTTTTGAAGAAGTCCAAGCATAGTTGAAGCATAGATAGCATGAAGATAAGGATACTCTCAAACCCATGTACATCTTAACGATGCATGAAAAAATTGAGATAGGGTATCATCAGAATGATTGGTAAGATTTGAGGCATATATAAACTAGTTGGAACAATGCTGAGAAAGAATTATTCATGAAGAGATATAAAGACGTAGCCCTTTTACTCTAGGTCTATTTGGACATTGGTCTATCACAAGCAGCATTTTAATTTTGGAGCTCAACATATTGATGTTTCATTTTAATCGTGAAGATTTGATCTTAATAGTTGACCAATATACCACATTACTCAATATTGAGAGAGCCAAGATTGACAGAATATATTATAAAGCTTTACAACTTGTAACTTTCAAGAAATGATTAACTTAGATTATGGGGGCAATAGAGTCTTGGATCGAGAGTCATATCAAGACAATGGGGAATAGTGATTGTATCTTATTAGTCAGTCTAAAGGAATCAATGGCAATTACATTTAACATTCAAAAAATGCAAGATATCTAGACTCTAGCGATATATTGTATGGTCATATTTCCAAAGATTTTAGGCTATTTTGAAGTGATTATAATAGATCTCTTTTCCCAATTATGCTATAACATCAATCCTATGCCTACCATTATTGCTAAAATTATTCAAACTCTCAGTTTCTACAAGAAAACCAAGATAGGTTATTTTCTCATTTATGCACCATTTCTTCAGATTTAGCTTATCAGTCATTTTTACCTAGGAAAGAAGAGAATATTGTACAATTTCTTGCCTAATTTCAGCCTTATCTCTAAGGTTCTTGAGAAGGAAAGTCCTAAGACAAGTTCGAGAAGCAATGGGTCTAGAAATTTCAAAATCTCAAAAAGAAAAAGGTGACAAGGAAGGCCCTTTAATTTTCACCACAAATAATTATATATCGATGCAAAGATTATAATTATGTACCACTCATGCGATTATGAGAAAGCACTAGCTGCGTACCTATCCTAACCCTATGACAATTTCAATGCTAACAATTAATTCCTTTTGTCCAAGACCTAGAGTAGTGAAATTTCAACTAAGGTGAGCTCAGTTACAAATCTAAAGTTCAGCTAGCATTCCATGCTTAGAGATAAACCCGTTGTATGGAAAGGGGTTGGAAGGGAAGTAATATAACTCTAGGGTATAATGAGTGGAGGGTCCATCGCATTAATGATGTTTTGGACTTGTCTAGTGTTGGAGCATCATAAATGTTAGTTGATGAACTTCCTTTTGAGATCAAATTACTCAAGTGAGAGTTCGAGCAAGAAAAAGCAGTCTTCACCAAGGAAATCACTCATTTAAAGGAAGAAAAGAGTCAATTAAAAATGGATCTCTATCTTCAGGATAATGAAATAAATTGAATAATTGAAAAGAAAAACCACTTCAAAAAGGATCCTCAGAATCTAACAAAAGACTACATGGCAGTTAGTAAAGCAAACAAGGCTTGCCATCTTAGCAAGTCCTTAGCAAAAAAAGTTGCATCAATGGAAAAAAAAGGCCAGAGTCAATAGGGAGAAGTTTGTCAGAACATGTGCCTTCGTATTAACTTACAGAAGGAAGAATAGACACTTAAAAGTTCAAGCCCATGATGAGAGAGCAAACTAGGTCGAGAATGAGACTCTGACACTCTAAATTCAAGATTTAGAACAGTCCTTACAACCTCACCAAGGCCAAGTTGATGAATCAGTGAAAGCTTTTGAGTAGCAAGAACAAGAATGGCTATAAATGGTTTATCAGGCATCCCAGAATTATCAGGACCACTATCGTCATCTCACCGAGCAGATATAAGCAACCCAATTAGAGGCTGAGTTCATGATGGACATAGCCAATCCTTGATACGTTACATTCTGTCCACTGAAGCCTATGAACCAAAATTATTGTATTTTTTGGAACATGTGATCAAGCAATGTAACCATGTCAAGCATTTCTAAATGTAATTAGGATATTTTCTTACTTTAATGAAATAAGCTATTAGTGAATATGGCTCTTAATCCAATTGTCTCACTTGCATTTGTACAACTAATCTCATTTTTTTTATTTTACTCGTTCATGTTAATAGTCATCTACCATAATAATTGCATACTCATGATCATCTTATTGAGCATGCTTATGACACATCATAAAAGTCTAATCCAGTAATAATCTAAAGTGAAGGTGCTCTAAAACATAGAACCTACCATTTCTCATTGGTATAACATTCATAATTGCTCATAAATCATTGAAAATGATCACCAAGCTTCCATTGAATGACCGAAGCTCATGTATAGGGAATCTTAAAAGCAATCACTCCGTAATAAGGAAACTCTAAGCTCAGATTATGGAATTGGCTAAGCTAATATCTGAAGTTTTGAAAAAAAAAAGGGAACATGAGAGCCGTCAACATGAGAAAAATCAGTTAATCCCAAAAGTAACTTGAGTGGTGGTATTGAAGCCATTAATGTTAAAGAAGAGGCATAACATTAATAGCATCCTTCATCAATGGCGATTCTATTAACTCAACCATTTATTTACATTAACCCAATAATGGTGCCCCATCTAGTTCAAAGATTGCCAAGTGGGGGTTCTTCACCGGCAAGACTTATAGTCCAAGATCTTAATGAACAAGCAGAGCAGGAAAGAATGAAAAAGTTTTCAAAAAATAATGAAGATGCAGACAAGTATAGGTCATTAAAAAATCACCTTCGAGCTGCTAAAAAAAGTGACAAAGTTGGGATTATAGACACCAAGTCTTTAGGACTAGTTTTCACCTCATCACCCTACCTAAATTCAAAGGGCCAGATTTTGAAAAATATAATTGGAATAAAAACCCTACTATTAAACTATGCATGTAATGCCATAAAATGGCTAAATATAAGGAGAACGAAAAGCTACTAATTTATTACTTCCAAAATCTCTTGACTGAGGTAGCTATCCATTGGTACATAGGGCTAGATCTTGTAAGAAATTAGACATGGACAGATTTGGCTTCTGTTTTCCTTGATCAATATAAACACGTATCCGGTTAGGCCCTAGATCATCTTTCCCTTATGAACATGGAAAAGAAAGCCTCTAAAAGCTTTAGATAGTATGCCCAGATGTGAAGAGAAAAAACAGCTTAAGCTTATCCTTTTTTGATCGGGAAAGAAATAATGTTCATGTTTGTTAGCTCCCTACTATGAAAAGTTGGTAAGAAATGCCATAAAGAATTTTACTGATATGGTTATATTAGGTGAAATGATTGACAATGCTATCAAAAATGGCAAGATACCATCAAAGAATCATCTATGTCAAATGAAAAGTTAATGACCAAAGGTAAGGAAAAGGAAAGAAATACTATTAGCAAAAGCCTTACTAAGTTCACTTAAAATCCATATTCGGCATAGAGTATGTACTTTTGAAACATGGTTTATCTTGACTTTAACCTCTACTCACCAATAACATAAGCAGTCTATTTCAGTGGGTTCACTCCAAAAATGACTTTTGCTTATTGAATCTCATCCAAAACACTATGCATAGCATGCAACTCATAATGCAAATAACATAAGAGCTTTAAATAATTAACAAGCACCCTAGGAAAGGGAACATTTTGAACTATTTCCTTACTCCTACAAAGAGATCTATTCTTGTCTACTAGCAGGTCAACTAATGGCTTGGTATTCATTGTAGACACCTTATTTTGTCTGGGCTAATTTTTTTTTTAACAATCTGGAGCATCGACGTAAGAGGGGACAATGATCGTCACCTGACGAAAAAGTATTTTAAGGATGTCAAGAAGGCCTAGGGATCATATCAAAGGTAAATAAAAAGATGTGGCATTAAAGGACGTAGTCTGAGGTATCCTAGGGACAAAGGAATCAAGAAAATTCATAATTTTACTTACGTGTATCGATACATGGTTCTCATGTATCGATACAATCCTCCAACGCGCCAAAATTTGAAATGTCATCATTTGTATCG
>JBBYHO010524781.1:0-17541 GCA_038382025.1 Adansonia gregorii | reverse complement strand
TAAACCCTAAACCCCCAACCCCCAACCCTAAACCCTAAACCCTAAACCCTAAACCCTAAACCCTAAACCCTAAACCCCTAACCCTAAACCCTAAACCCTAAACCCTAAACCCTAAACCCTAAACCCTAAACTCTAAACCCCAAATCCCAAACCTAAAACCCTAAATCCTAAAACTAAACCCTAAACCCCTAACCCCTAACCCTAACCCCTAACCCCTAACCTCAAACCTCAAACCTTAAACCTCAAACCCCGAACCCCGACCCCCGAACCACGAACCTCGAACCTCGACCCCCAAACCCTAAAACCCTAAACCTTAAACCTTAAACCCTAAACCTTAAATCCTAAACTTCAAACCCTAAACCCTAAATCCTAAACTTCAAACCCTAAACCCTTAACCCTTAACCCTCAACACCAAACCTCAAACTTTTAACCTTAAACCTTAGCCTTAAACCTTAAACCCTAAACCCTAACTCTAAACCTTAAACCTTAAACCTTAAACCTTAACCCTAAACTTAAACCCCAAACCTTAAACCCCTAACCTTAAACCTCAAACCCCTAACCTTAACCCTTAACCCTTAACCCTAAACCCCTAACCTTAAGCCTTAAATCCTAAACCTTAAACTTTAAACCCTGACCCTTAAACCTTGAACTTTAAACTTTAAACCCTAAACCTTAACCTTTAACCTTTAACCCTAACCTTAAATTTAAACCTTAAAACCTTAAATTTAAACCTTAACCTTAAGTCCTAAACCTTAACCTTAAGTGCTAAACCTTAACCCTTAAACCTCAACCCTCAACTTTAAACCTTAAACTTTAAACCTCAAATCCTAAACCTTAAATCTTAAAACCTTAAACCCTAACCCTAAACCTTAACCTTAAATTTTAAACTATAAACCTTAAATTTAAACCTTAAACCTCAAACCTTTAATCTTAACCTCTAACATTAAACTTTAAACCTTAAACCTTAAACTCAAACCCTAAACCTTAACCTTAAAACTTAATCCTTAAACCTCAAACCTTAAATCTTAAACTTTAACCTCAACCTAAATCCTAAACCATAACCTTAAACCCAAACCTTAAACCTCAACCTTAACCTAAACCTTAAACTTTAAACCTTAAATCCTAATCTTAAACCTCAAACCTTAAACTTTAAACCTTAAATCCTAAACTTTAAACCTTAAACCCTAAACTTTAAACTCTAAATCCTAACTTTAAACCTTAAACCATATTTTTTATGGTACATTGATATTTCAAGATGCTTAGATGTTCCAGTAAGCTTAGTGATGTTTTGTTGTGTCTAGATGGCATAAAAATATGTCTTTGATGCTCTAAAAATTATCCATTATTTGTTTCATGTCCTGGAAACACTTCCTCACATGTTCATGCCATCTTTTATGTTAACATCGACATCTTCTTAATGATTCATGCTTTTTTTGCATTTTTTATACTTTTTAGCATAATTTTTGTGATAAAAATGTTCTCTTGTTTGTCACTCTAGCACATGTTTGGCTTATATGCCATGTTTATGTGCTTTAAATGATTAAAAATGCTATCATAATGCCTGTCTTTTGTGTTTGTTGGTTGTAAAAAAAAATTTGATTTTTAACTAAAATGCCCAAGTTAGTCTCCAATAGATGGAGACTAGCATGGATTTAATGTTTCACTAAATTGGTCTTTCAATCTTAGGGATATATCAAGCTTTCTAGGTGTAGATTCATGGCTAAATGAGCTCAAAAATATTATTTTCCAAAAGACAAATACCCCTTTTATTTGTTAAAAATGTTATACTTTAATCTTGAGTTTAATACCCTTATTTGTGACATGGTCAATGGGTTGTTTTATTGTCCCAAACTACTTAAAGATTGTGGAATAAACTTGTGAAACCCATGTCACCCTTTTCTTTGTGTCATAGATGTTCGAATGTCTATGGCTCGAGTTTGACCCCAAAACAACACCTAAAAAATCGAATGACATCTTATTTTTACTCTAGTAGCACTGCAGTTACCTCAAAAATTAGTTTAGAACCTTCAATGATTTTCCTAATTTTTTTGATATTTTTCCCTAAATGGCAATGAACTACCTTTTCAACTATATCTCGTTTGCCTTTTGATCATTTTGAATAAGGGCATTATGATTTTTTCAAACCAATGCTCTTAAAACCCTTTGGAATCAACAGTTTGGATTCTGTTTGGATCATTTCAGCCCACCAAATGATTTATTCATATTATTAAAATATTTTTCCTACAAGCTACATGAAATTCCATTTTTTGGAAAGATACCATTTTTTATTTAAGGATTCTAAATGAGTTCGGAGTGATTTTTCAAAGTCTGCCACACCATTTCCCTTACTAGTGTTGCCAATGCTAAAACAACCTCAAATTTAAAAATTAATTCCACATAGAAAGTGTTTTTTTTAAGATTTATGAAATGTTTTTTTATTACGCCTTATCAAGTCATCTTTTGAATAGTATTGACTTTACCCCTCAAAGTCTTTAGATGAGCCTAGAATAAGTTTGGGAAAAAGAACATCGTGATGCTATCCCCTGTTTTTGGAATCAAGAAAAATTAAACTAAATTTTTTAAACCCTTTTTAAAACATTTAAATGTCTCAAAATACATCCAATTAACTCCCCATGGATTCATCTGCCGCAACGCAAGCCTTTAGGCTTAAATCAAGGTCAAAACAAAAAGATAATTTTATTCAAATCCTTGTTGTACTTTTTAAAATACCTTTTCACCAATATATTTCTTTTCTTCATAAGTATCTGAATTTTCACCAATAGGGATACTCCAACCCTACCTTTCTAAGAATACTCTAACTTTGCTTTTCATTCAAAAATTCAAATTTTCTCTTCCTTGGACATCATTAAGCCTTTTCCTAAAACATCATTTCAAAAACATCAAAAATTTTTGCCATTGGTGATGCTCCAACCCTGCTTTCTGAGGGGATACTCTAACCCTATTTTTCATTCAAAATTCAAGAATTTTCTCTCCCAGACTTCCATGCTCCCTTTTAATCAAAACTTTCTTTTTCATACCTCAAGTGACCATTGAGTCTAAATGTGTCTCAAAATTATCATTCAAATTATTCCTCAATAATCAAAGATAGTACGAGATACATTCTGACAGTCCCTACTTTTTTAGGTTTTTTGTGTGTTTATTTTTATGCAATACTATTATATTGTTCTCTGTTTTACTAACACATTTCCCTTTCATGGTATCCATTGTGCATTCATGTTCAAAATCATTTTTTAAGTTAAAAGGCAATATTCTGTGCCAGTATCTCTCACGTACTTGACGTGAAATACCCAATTTTCAAAATTAAATCCAGAGATGATTTTTATCAAAATCCCTATGTTCCTCACATCCCTAGGACTTATATGTGATTTAAGATTTTCTTCAAAACCCATAGTTATGATTTTTAACAAAATCCATGCATTAAATAGGGGATTATATCAAAATAATAACAAGTCGAAATTGAAGAAATTGAAGCAAACGTAAGATATGGCTAGCTACTGACTTCAGGTATTATGGGGTTGCTAATCATTCTTCATGCATAACTAACTCTTAAACCCAATTGATGAATCTTTGGACCAAGTAGACCATGAAATCAATGCTTCAGTTTCATAACTCGAAATATTGTTTTCAATAGGCATCCAGTCATGCCTAACCCAAAATGATCAGTGGCTACTCTAAGTTTTCACCACTTTGTGGTGGCCATCCAAGATCAATTAGATGAGCAACTCATCAGACAGTCTTCCCTGTCATTATCATCTCATCATGCCTAATACAAATGCTGATCAAGTGATATCCCAAAGGCATACTTTTAAGTTACATGCACCGCCATCCAAGCAATTTGGGCGAGTGTTATGTCCAAGTAAAGGCATGTTGCAATAGATACCTTCATGCACAAATGTGACGTTCATGTACATTAGGTTGCCTGAGCCTCTTGCCATGGCTAGGAATAATGGGGGTTTGATCTGCATTTCCTAAAATGACCTTGATGACACCTCGAATAGTGACCTTTGATGCCTTAAAAATCAACTTGAACAAAATGGGATGTCTACAAAAACATTTAGAAATCAAACCCGACAGAATAGTTTTTCTAGCAGCTACCATCATATGATTTTGGTAGATTAAATATTTTGGTCCCTAAATATTATATGAATAAAAAAGATTAACAGTTGAAAAATAGATAAAGAACCAAATATTCAACATATGATAAATCCGTATCAAAATAAAAAGATTTTCAAAATATTTGGTATTGAAAAACTTCACTCATCACCACCCTTAAAATTGTAAAGAAAACTAAATATTGTTATGAGAACAAATAAAAAATCATAAAAACAATTCAACCCATCGCTAATATAAAATTGTAGCAAACGTTTTATTGATCAAAAGAATATTTTCATTCCTTAAAAAATATATATCTATAAGAGAAAAATTCTCACCTTACTTTGATCCTTTAGCCATATCCATCATCCAAAGTTGTAAAGTAAACTTAATATTATGAATATAACAAATTTAAAAAAAAAAAACAATTTATGATGATTTTCCCTTACCATATGTTTAGAGATTTGATGCAGTTTAAATTTTATCTTTTGTTTATTTAGGGATTTTTTTAATTTTAAATTTAGGACTTGCATCTAATTCAATGTCAGTGTATAAATACATTGACATTAAACAATAAAATGGCACATCATCAATAGACCAACATAAAATCTAAAAAATAATTACATATAACTATAACTTTTAACATATGTCGGCATATAGCTCAGTGTCAGCGCATGAATATATATACCGATAATGTGTGAAATATAAATCCTTAAATTTAAATATAAATATATTTTAAACTTTAGATATAATTTTATCTTATTAAGTTTAAATTTAAATTTTATTGTCTTATTTTATTAAGTTTAAATTCTATCTTATTCTCGTGAAGATAATGTGTTAGCTTATCCTATTAAGTTTAAATTTTTATTCTAATTTAATTTTAAGATAATATTAACTTTTTAATTCACAATAATCACATTTAGATGATATTTTAAAAAATAAAAATTAGTTAAAAACTAAATTTAAAAATTTTAATAAATATAATCTTGTAATTTTAAAATAATAAATAATGTGTTATTTGGCTTACTTATCATAAAAGTAAACTATCCACATGAGATCTTTGTTAACAGAATTTACATGATCAATGTTTACCTTATTATATTATATTTATATATGATTTCGTGGTCCATAAAAATTGAAAAATTTTAAATTAAATTAAATATGAAAAGATTAAATTTGATTGCATGATATATATATATATATATATGCTTATGCTGTTTTTAATCATTTTAGTTTTATTCAATGCTTAAAAAGTATGAAGTCTAATCTTGTTTTACCTGCTTATTTCTTTGTTCGTGGCCAAAAAAGAAGAAAAAATCTTTTTTGATTTTCCAAGAAATCATTTTACTTTACACATATATATATATATATTGTATGCAACAAAAATACACAATAAGAAATACATTGAAATATATAAGAAACTCAACATATATATATATATGTACACACACACACATACACGCAACATCAAATATCCTAAAACACGCAAAGGCAACATCAAGATGTTGAAAATTCAACCACCTTCAGGTGCGGAGTCAGAATTTTCTTTTAGCAGGAGCCAAGCTGAAAAGTCATTTTAATATTTTAACTTAATAATTTAGTTTAAAATTTATTCCCGTAGAAAGTATTATTATCTTGTTATTATATTTGAGGCTATTATAATCACAACGCAAAAATGAAATAAAATAATCATGAAAAGAAACCCTTTTATGAAATGAGAAAAATTAAATATTTGAAGTAAATACTTTTCGTGCTTCAAAATGTTAAAAGTTACGTTAAAAGATAAAAAATATATTTGTATTAAAAAAATAAAAAATCATGTTTTTGAAATTTATATTACATGAACCAAAAAGAATTTTGGGCAAAGAGAGTTTTTTTTAAACAATATATATATATTTGTGTCTAATATATTTATAATTTATAAGTTTATAAAATAGTTAATATTATGATATCTCACAATTAAATAAATAAAAATTTTAAAAATTTTTAAAAAAATACAGTAACTCTATTTTTTTAACATATAACAGGATGGTTCACTATCAATATATAGATCTACACATGAACAATATATCAAATAGAAATTTTATATATATATAAGTATTAGATGACAATTCTGAAAAAAGTGATAAATGTAAAATAAATTTTTTAAAAAATAAATAAATAAATAAAGAGGATCAAGGAAAGATTAAAATGAAATCCAATTAGAACTTGTTACGGCAAAGGGTGGGTTTGTGAAAGCCAAGGGGCCATTCCTACCATTTTCGCAACAAATATGAGACGAACTAGGCAAGTCATAACTAAATTGCCTCATAAACTAAACAACTAAAGTTCACTAAAAGATCACGTACATATTTACCTACGCGCATAACAAGTTATATTAATGGCCAGGTCCTGGCTAGAATTATCAGTAATCTAACCAGATATGATAAAAAAAGAGCTCGTCCTTCCCTCCCTTTGTTTAGCAGTAGAACATGTCTCAGCCATTGGTGACATAATTTACTTTTGCTGATTCTCTCTCGCCATCATCTCGCTGCAATAAACAGCAAATGGAATCATGAATTTTAAGAACAACAAGAAATAATTATGAAATTAGCAGCTTCAACATATTGTACTAATCAAGTTATGAAGACAGGTACCGAAGAGCATCAGTGAGTTTTGCTGCCTTGTCGAACTCCTGGTTTTCTCTTGCTTTCAGGATTTGGAACATTAAAGCAAGACGGATTTGAGTCTTCATACTCTGCTGCATTATTTGGTTAGTCTCCCTTCGAAGTTGCTCACATTCCAATTGAACGGCTTCAAAATTTTCTCTTATTTCCCTTTGCCCTCGTTTGATATCTGTTTGTTCCTTACTTATTTCTTCCATCTCTGATTGTAGCCTCTTTATGCGGTTGCTTAGGTATTTTGACTTTCCCCTCTTTCCCTGGTGTAAAATAAATTTTCATGTTAGAAATATTATTTGTACATCACAAAGTAACAAATAGGTGAATGTTAAAAAAAATGTCGAAATTTATAATATATACATTTGGTTTCTTATATATATGTTTCAGAATCTAAACCCAAAACCATCAAGTACCTTTTTTTTATTCAAGTTCAGAGTAATAAATTAATTTGGGGTAGAAAGAACTTATAATTGAAAAATAATAAACTCTGATTTAAAGAACTAAAAAGAATTTTTTATAAATATTTAAATAACTCTAAATTGAAAAATCGCTAATTAGATAAAATTTCAAATGTCTAACACGGGTAAAATGTGAAAATCAAATATATAGAGCTAGAAGTGGAAATATATGTTATTTCAATTTTTTTAAAATTTTTTAGAGTATTAATATTTTAATATTTATGTCTTATATATATTTGGACGTGAGTGTATGATATGATTTTTTAAATAAAAAGATTATTTTAAAAATTAAATATACATATATTAAACACATATACTTATCCACAAGTTACTTTCAAATTAATTTAGATAATATAGTTAGAAGTCTGTCACGAAATCTAACAGGAACTCAAATAATAATTCATAAATAAAGTTAGTCAAACATGCCTAAAGTTCAGAATGATAGATATCATCAAGTAACTCACGCCTAAAGCTTACATTTGTGTTATCTAATTATTTTAAATTAATTGTAAGAAGTCCATTATCAAAGAAGTATGAATGGCTTGTCGGCAACATTGTTGCTGCCCTCCCTTCCCCTAAGATAATAAAACAAAGCTTGGAACCAAATTTAAACATTGCACTTAAAAGGAAAATGTTATAACTGACGAATTCAAAATAGAAAGATATAAAAAAACAAGTAGATCCTAGAAAAGAGACAAACTCCTAAAGCAAAATTTCCGAAAATACCCGTTGTTGATTCATGAGGGAATTCCGACCATGGGGCTTTAGAATTGGAACCGCCAGAGGTAACCTTTGCCGGCTCAGACTCGGGGAGGTCGATATGGGATTCATTTTTAATTTCTCTGGCGAGACTTAATTGCTACTGCTGTATTCCTTGGCTTTTCCTCCGGGCTGCCTCGCTGCTTTATAGAAACTAGCAGAGACGGATGCATAACGTCAGTATTTGAACTTTACGTGCGGCAAAATAAATGATTCAAGATAATTATTTAATTATAATTTATGATATTATTTAAAATAAAATTTTAATAAAAAAAGTTTATTATATTTATTATTTAAAATAATAATCTCTCATGATAATACCTTAAATATATTTAATCTTTATTTTCATCTAAAGAAGTTTATTCATTAGTGAACTCTATTTTCATAGAGACTTAGATAATGAAAAACACTCAGTAACTATTATAAAAATGTACAATAATTTACTTGAAAGTAAAATCAATACAACCTGCTTTAATTATTTTTTTCTTTTCAATTTTTACTGATTTAAGTATCGGTGCACGTCTTAAAATATTTAATTCCGACGCTCTTTAACTCCTTTTGTCTTGTAGGCCCTCTATGAAAGTATTAGCCAACCTTTCAGGTATCACCTTAAATTGTTGCATCAACAGAGTTAAAAGTAATTAAAATCTATTACAATTACTAATTAAAATACGATTCGATGATAATAAAATAGCTCTAATTATTCTTTTAATATAGATCTTAGTTTATTTAAATTACTTATGTATCACTATAAAATAATTATTTAAAAATAAAAAATAAATTAAAATATTTATATAAAATATTTATTTTTATATATTTAAGATGAAATCACATTTTTAACCAATAAAAATTAGAGTTCTATCCCCTTAAATTAATTCTGTGAAGCAGGACTCGTGCGATGTTCACTCTTTTCGTTATTGTAAACGCCACTCAACGGGCTTATCGACCGATTGGCTTTTTTTCTCAAAAAAAAAAAAAAAAAATTCTATTTTACAAAAGTATCTTAAAAAACAAGAGAAGATCACATCAAGCCATTACTATACCTCAATTATGTCATTTTTCTTCAATAACGTTATATATTCAAATTTTAAAAAATCAAATATTTACTATATATTATATGTAATAATTAAATAATAAATAATTATTTATATAATTTAGAATAATTTTTATAATAAATTTTTGATTACTTTTAAAAATTTTAAGACGTAGTAAATTTGAATAAAAAATATATACAGATGTAAAATAAATACACATTAAAATTCAACACGTCACGCGTGACATGGCCAACATGATATTTCATTGTTTTGTCGAGTCTTACTAGTGCTGGATTCCGCTCCTTTTCATCCTGGCTGCCCCGCTACGTTACAGAAACTAGCAGAGACGGACGAATGCCGCCAGGACTCGCGCGATCTTGGCTCATTTCTTTACTGTTAACGCCAGTCAACGGGCTAACCGACCGATTGGTTTTTTATAGGAAAAACGAAAAACAATTGATTCTATTTTACAAAAGTATTAGATATTGAGAAAATATTATATAAAACTGTTTTTGCGTGTTAGTGTATTTTTTTGTCAAAAAAATAATTTTTTATTCACATCATATTTTTTAAAAATTTAACTACTTATTATATATTACATATAACAATTAAATATCAAATAATTATTTTAGTAATTCATAATTAGTATATAGTAATTCAAGAAATATATGTTGATGAATGTTATTTGTTTCACATCTTTTCTCCTAAAATATGAGGTTGTCAGTAATTGTATATTTTTCCATATAGAAGATATTTTAATTTGGAGGTAAAAAAAGAAGTTATAAGTACTAAAATTTAAATATAAAATTTATTAAATATTATTTTTTGTAATAAATTAATTAGATTAAATTTAAGATTAATTTTATAATTTAATTTATGAGTTGTCAACAATTGCTATATACTTCACTAATAAAATATTAAAAGTTTAATTTTAGTGATAGAATTAATTTTTTTAAACTTTTAAATATTAAAAAATTTGAATTTGAAATTACGTTTTTTTCCTTTTAGAAAATCGGGGCATCCGATTATGTATGCCCCTGATTTTGACCAAATTCATTAGTCTTTTATATTCTTTTATTACTTTGATTTCAAAATAAATATTTTTTTCGTACCTTATGATTTATTTATGTACGTACAACTACGTATCGCGTGCTTGTTATAAAATCACTTGGATCGAAAGTTTAGCATGAGAGACATTGAACATTTGACTCAGTCGTAATCACATATATTTTTTCCTCAAAAATCATATTTAAATTTTCATTTCTTTTAAATTTTTAAGAACATTTTATTCAATAAATTGATATATATATCTTCTTCTATATAACATATTAATTTCCGCTCCTTCATTTTTTAATAAAAAAGTCTAGAAACATTCAAGTATAACTAACAAGTTAATTCTGTTAAAATTTAACTGTGGATTGATCTAATCAAATTAGATCTAAGTTTAAAATATTTTACTTATTTAATATTTAAATTTATCAGATTTAAAAACTTAAATTATTATTTAAAATATATAAAAATTTTTATTATTTTATATTTATATATTTATAACAAAATTTAAATAAAAAATATTTTTCAATTTTTAAATCATGCCTTCCCCATGTTGTCCGTCTCCTTTGCTCAGCTTCAAAATCCAAAGGAGGCATTCGAAAACTATTCTGTGTACCCTCTTTTTCTTTTATATATAAAAAGAAAAGCCCATAAATAATGCATGCACCACAAGCCAGCAAATCGAAAGAGTCTTGAGGAGAAGGAATGCAACCTACAAAGAAGAAAAGAGGAATATTTATCCTTGATTTTAATGAAAATAAACATATATATATATTTGCACTCAGTGAAATGGGTTTAAATTGCTTTGTCTGTTTGTTTTTGGCTAAAATAAATCTTTTCTTGTTTTATCCAATTTTTCCCTTTTCACCTCCGTCGGCTATGTTTATCCAACCAAGTTTCAGGCCAGACCACCAGCAGTCGAAAACTAGTTAGATCGGAAGGACAAGTTTCTCCTCTTCAGTTCAGACTAATAAAATTGATCGACCGTCGGAAGCTTACGCTGCTCTGCTGCTACTGGTGGCTACGTAAAAAAGAGAAGCACTAACTGAAATCATTTACCTAAACTTGTCATATATTTTTTCGGGGAAAATCAAACGATAAACGGACAACCCTTTTATAAGGTTCCGAGAGGTATAGCGGACAAACATGAAAAATAGGCAGAGATGGGAGAGGTTGTGTCAGTCACTTACCAACTTGAAAAAAAATTATTCTGATTAATATTATTTTATAATGTGAAAAACAAACGCAAGAAAATCGAGCGATTGTTCATCGTTTATGGCTGTCAGTATCAGTTTTATCGACCGATCATCCTCAGTCTTCATAGTGTAACTTTCGCTCATATTTTCCGCAATATTGTATATAGGGGAAAAAAAAAGGACAACTGGATGATTTCAATCTCTGTAAATTTTTTTAAGCTCCCACACACACAAACTTTTTATCATTATTTTCCCTCACCAGATTTTCATTTTTTCCTCATTGGTTAAGGATTATTCGTGCCCAAATAAATATTGGTTTGAATAAATAAGGTAACATGGGAGTGAAACCAAAAGGTTTGATTGTCCCCGACACACACTATGCACTTGCATTTGCACTAGGTTCCCACCATATGCCATGGTGTGGTTAGTATCCTAATTATTAGGAGGAAGTGAGCCATCCGTCTTCACGAGTAACCCTTCGTATAAGCATGGCAAGACCTTTCGAGATGTAAATTACCTATGTGTCTCGTGATTATCCCTCCATACTTGCATAAGGAAATACATCCATTGGATTGCACCCAAACCTGTGATGGGCCTAGGATCGGGTTGCCTCAACTGTTCTTACCAAATGGAGGAGCGATTTAGATACCGAAGTAGGCATCAACTTAAACCTATATAGTGAACCCTACAAGCTAAACCATGTTAAGCTATACCGAATGCTACTAGAATAACGCGAATATTAGGGTCGCTCGAGGAAACATTTCTTACCTTTACTCCTATATACCATTGGTTATTCGAGCAATGATAGGTGAAAGTTGTCACCTATCCATTAGGATATGCCATGACGTTCAGTGGCCAATCTTCTCTGATAAGTGTGTAAGGACAAGTGAATGCCATTACTTGCAATGCCATCTTGGAATAGTCATATCTGACCAAGATAAGTCGTCATACTGCCTAAACGATAGGTTAGCATGTGTTTAACATAGATGGTGATGAACAAACATCACTATTTGGATGGTGAATCTTAATCCTTGCGTGGTATCATGTTGCTTCATAAAGAGGCAATTTTAATATAGACATATTGGCCTACTGCCTGTTTAATGCCTCAACATTTATATTAATCATATCCGCCCTAGGCATCATACAACCTATTCTTAGGGAAAATTTTGTGATAAACTTTTGCTATTCTTTCATTTCTTTATCTTTTACCTAGTATTTTGTATTGGCTATTAACTCATTCTCTTTTTGCTTTTCTTTTTCACCATGCATCATTTCATCATAATTACTATCATCATGGGACAATTGGCTCTAACAGATTAGTCTTCACTAAGGGGCATCTATCATAGAGCAATAATCCATTTCACAGTTAAAGCCCTTTGAAAAGGTTCGAGCATGGTTGAAATGCTAACAACGTGAAGATAAAGATGTCTTTAAACCAGGGCATGTCTTAATAGTGCATGAAAGGATCAAGATAGGGTACCATCAAAATGATTGACAAGATCTAAGGATTGTATGGACCGATTGGGATAGTACTGAAAGGGAATCATTCACTTAAAGATATAAAGATATCGCTCTTCTACTTTAAGTTCGTTTGGATATCAGTTTATTATAACTAGCCTCTCAGTTTGGAATCCAGCATACCGATGTTTCACTTTTAATCATGAAGACTTGGCCCCCACGGTTGATAAATACACTGTGTTACCCAACATTGAAAGGGCAAATATCGATAGGATATACTGTAAAGCATTGAATCCTCCAACCTTCAAGAAAAGATTAGCTCAAATCCTTAGCGCAACAGGGTTCTAGATTAAGAGTCATATCAAAACAAAGAGGAACAGTGAATGCATCTAATGGGCTAGTTTAAAAGAAGCAATGGAAAGTACAGTTGACATCTGAAAAACCTAAGATATCTATGCTTTGGCAATATATGGTCTAGTTATATTCCCTAAGATATTAGGCTATGTTGAAGCCACGGTAGCAGATGTCTTTTCTCGTTTATGCTGCAACATCAATCTCGCCCTAGCCATCATTAGCAAAATTTGAGCTCTTAATTTTTGTAAGAAAATAGGTATAGGGGATTTCATTGGATGTGCATCACTCCTTGACATTTTGCTCGTCGATCACTTTGGCTTGGTAGGACATCGCAGTACTTCTTACCTAGCTTTGACCCTAGCTCTAAGGTAATTAAGAAAGAATGGCCTCAAGATAAATATGGAGAGCAAGGGGTCCGAAATTTCCAAAACCTTAAGGGAGAGAAGGAACATGGAAAGCCCTTTGGTTTTCCCTACAAATAGTCATATACTAGTGCAGAGATTATAGCTGCATGCCACTCATGGGATTATGGGGGAGTACTAGCTACAACTTTCTTTTAGTCCTTCAATAGTTTTGATGCCGTCAGTTCATCCCTTTCATCTAAGACCTAGAGTTGTGGGATTTTAAATATGGTAAGCCCAACTACAAGTCAAAAGTCTTGCTAGCCTTTCATGCATGGAAATAAACCTGCCACATGGAGAGAAATTGGAGAGGGAGTAGTATGACCCCAGGATATGATGAATAGAGGAACCGTCGAATTAATGACACCGTACCTTTCTCTGGTATCAGGACATCACAAATGTTAATTGATGAATTTTCTTTTGAAATTGAATTGCTCAAGTGAGAGTTTGAACAAGAAAAGGTAACCTTTGCCAATGAGATCACTTGATTAAAAGAGGAAAATAGTCAATTAAAAATGGACCTATATCTCAGGATGGTAAGATAAGCACAGCTATCAAGGAGAAAAACCACCTCAAGGAAGATCTTGAAAGCTTAAAAAGAGACTATGTGGCCCTTAACAAAGCAAGCAAGTCCCAAAGACTTTGAAAGTTATCGGTCAAGTGGAAGAGAAAAATTACTACTCTTAAGAAGGAACAACACCAATAGAGAAAAACTGATAGGGTCAATGGGGAAAAGTTTGTTAGAATCCAGGCTCTTGTATCAACTTATCGAAGGAGGAACGAATAGTTAGAGGCTTGGTCTAAGATTTGAGAGCAAACCAGGCTGAAAATAGAGTTCTACTACTCAAAATCCAAGACTTAGAGCATTCTCTTCAAGCTCACCAAGGCCAAGCTGATGCACTAGTGAGAGCTTCTAACTAGTATGAGCAAGAATAACTTCAAATGGTTGATCACGCATGCCAAATCTATCAGGACTATCATTACTGTCTCACAAAACAGATCAAAGCAGCTCAGTTGGAGGCTGAGAACATGATGGATGCAGCACGATCCTTAACACATGATATATTACCCATCGAAGCCTATGAGCATGAGTTGCTATATTTCTTGGACCATGTAACCAAGCAATGTAACCATGTCAAGGATTTTCAAATGTAATCACATGTAATTAAGGCATTTTGTTGCTTTAATGAAAGATGTTGTTCGTGGAGCTGCTTTTTATCCAATTATCTTTTTTAACTAACCTAATCCCTTCATGGTTTTTTTATTCATGATCGCATATTCACTCTCATTGCATCAAACATATACATGAACATACCATAAAAGCTTAATCCGAAAATAATTTAAAGTGAAGGTGATCCAAAACATGGAATCTGCAGTTCGTAATTAGTACAACACTCACAATCATTGAAAAGGGATGGAAAACAATCACTAGGCTCACATTAAAAGACTTAAACTCATGTATAGAGAGTCCCAAGAGTAAGCACTCCGTAAACATGAGGAACTTCGAGCATAAATCACCGAGCTAAGTAAATTGCTATACAATACATTAAAGGAAAAAGGGCAGACGAGCGAGGCCAAGATAGGGGAAGAACTAGCCTACCCTGAAAGAATTTAAATAGTGGTATTTAGGCCACCAATGCTCAAGAAGGGAACTACATAGGCATAACCCTTCGGCAATGAACATCCCACCATTTTAGCCATTTATTTATATCAATCCTGCAACAGCATCCTACTTAATTCAAGGATTTCAAGGTATGGGTTCTTCACTGTCAAGGCTTATAGTCTTAAACCTCGATGATCACATGGAGCAAGAGAAGGCAAAGAGGCCCTTAGAAAATGATGAGGACTTGGACAAGTATCATTCATTAGAGAAGCATCTTTGAGCTATAAAAGGAAGTAACAAATTTAGAATCGTATATGCAAAGTCATTAGGACTAGTTTCAAGCCTCGTCATCCTGCCTAAGTTTAAAATGTCGATTTTAAAAAATACAATGAGACTACTGATCTTACTACCTATCTTCACATGTACTATCATAAAATGGTGAGACACGAAGAGAACGCGAAGCTATTGATCCATTGTTTCCAAGACAGCCTGATTGGGGTAGCCTTCAAAGTATATAAAACTTGATCGTGCAAGAATTCAGACATGGGCAGACTTGGCATGCATATTCCATGAATAGTATAAGCATCTGTCTTATTGGGTTACGAATCATCTTTTTTTCATGAATATGGAAAAAAAATCTTCTGTGAGTTTTAGACAGTATGCTCAGAGATAGAGGGACGAGGCAGCTAAAGTTCATCCTCCTCTAACTGAAAAAGAATGACAGTTATGTTTGTTGGCACCCTATGAGCTTCTTACTATGAAAGGCTAGTAAAAAGTGCCACAAAAAATTTTATTGATATGGTCTTATCAGGTGAAATGATTGAGAACGCCATCAAGAGTGGTAGAATATCCATCGAGGAAGCACTTAGATAAAAAAAAAGATAGCAAATAAAGGTGAGAAGAGGGAAGTAAATTTGGTAGGCAAAAATCATGTAGGTTAGGTTTAATCAAAGTCTATATCCAATACAGCCTATGTATTTCCCAAACATGTTGAATACGAGTGTTACCCCTTATTTATCAGCACCACAACTAGTACGCTATCGGGTTCACTCTTGCAATTAGCTTTGCACCAGATCCTGTGCAAAATGCAACCCAAAATGCAAAACCATGCAAAATACACAACCATAAGACCTTCAGATAGCAGCAAGCATCTAGAGAAAGAGAGCACTTTGAATCACTCTCTTACTCGTATAAAGAGATTTACACTCGGTTATTGGTAGGCAAACTAGTGGCTCCAATATTCATGAACCCAAGATCACCACTGTACCCCAAATAATATGATCAGGACATTTATTGTGAATACCACATGTGAGCACAAGGCCACACCATTAAGAACTGTACTTCATTAAAAAAAAGGTGTAGGGTTTATTAGAAAAAGAAGTGATTAAGATTTAGCATGGTCCAAGACTTAATATAGGAGCCAACCAATTCTCTAATCTTGTTGAACCAAGAATGAATACGACAATTGATGAAAAAGGCTAAAAATGTAGGAAAAATTAAAACCTTGATGAGCAAGGTTTGACAAGCTTTCATGAAAACTGAAATAGTAACAAATAACAGAAGCCAAAGAAAAATAATATTGGTACATCTTATCGCTATTGCGATCAAGAACAATACTTACAACATTGTGATCGATCTGAAATCAAGTTCTACAAGGAGTACGATGGACATGATGATTCGTCTATCAATTGCCACTAATGAGGAAAGACCCGTTGATGATCAGATTTCTAATTGTTTGAGAAAAAGAGCTAATAAAGGTTTTAGGCAGCACACTGCAAGATGGATGGAGGAGGCTAACTAGATTCATCCCTTACTGATAGAAAAAAATGATGATTATTAGATTTATTTGCACGTTATAAGCCCCTTATTATGAAAAGGTACCAAGAAGCTTCCCGATAAACTTCATGAATGTGGTCATTCTCTGTAGGACGATCGATGAGGCCATAAAAAATGAATTAAGTAGAAAAAATATCTGCAAGGACAAAGGGAAAGAAAAGATGAAGGCTAGTAAGCAATCAAAATCTAGCACTGAAGCTAGTTCATCTTAAACTCGTGTTGAGTTAGACCTAAAGGAGCTGATCATTGAGAAAACTACAAGTTTATGGAAAACAAAGAAAAAGTTTGAATGCCAATGAATTTGGATTGGAAAATCTTAGTGCAAGCTAAGCTACTTAATGCAACCGAGAAGACAATAGAAAAGATTGACAACTTTTATGATTTCCATACTATTTGCTGCCATACTCTTCAAACATGCAAAGAGTTTCGCATAACACATAATAATCTCCTTTCTTTTCATTATTGGGTTTCATAAACACATTCTCCTCATTGGAATTAATGATATTGATGGTTTTTTTCACAAGAAAAATTTCTCTTATTATCATTTTTAGAATTAAAGTTCATTTTTCGATTGGGATAAACATGGATTCAGATAATAATCTCCTTTCTTTTCATTATT
>JBBYHO010524751.1:3435-17547 GCA_038382025.1 Adansonia gregorii | reverse complement strand
TAAACATAAGTACAAGGTTGAATATTAATTTAACTTAAGTTTATTGGTTATATGAAAACTAAATTCAAGGTTAACAACCTTTTTCAAGGATATGCCTTAGAAATGACTACCTATCTTCTACCTAGGGTTCCAAATAAATCATGGATAAAACACCCTATGAGATGTGGCAAGGTAAAAAACTATATATGTCTCATTTTAAGATTTAGGGATGTCCTGGTTATATGAAATAAATAGCATGTAGTAAGCTTGGAGCTAGCTAGACTAATGTAAATTTGTGGGATGCCTAAAAGAAATAATTAGATATTACCTTTATGTCCCATTTAAATAAAAGATTGTTGTTTCTAGACACACTATCTTTTTGGAGAAAGAGCTTTTAGTAAAAGAGTTTAGTAATAGTAAGATTGATCTTGAAGAAGTTCAAAAACCACAAGTTGACATTTCTTTAGAACTAGAGTTAAGGGATAAAGCATCAGATGCTTTAACCAAAACTCAAGAAACATAAGTACTTTGATGATCAAGTAAGATTATGCAAGTTTTACAGGGATACAGATTTTTTATGGACTAAGAAAGCTTGCCTTATGATAGCAATCCTACCACTTATAAGGAAGAATGTTTGACACTAATTTCAAGAAATGGCTTAATGCCATAAAATTTGAGATAGACATCATGGATGTCAAGGAAGTATGGACTTTGGTTGACCCACCTAAAATGATAAAGCACAGAAGGTGTAAATAGGTCTTTAAGAGAAAGATCAATGTAGATAGTAATGTGCAAACATATAAGGCCATAATAGTGGCAAAAGTTATAATCAAATTGAAGGCATTAATTATAAGGAAACCTTTTTGCCAGTTGTATGGTAAAATTAAATTTTGATATTGCTTGTAATAGCCATATATTATGATTATGAGATATGGTAAATGGATGTAAAAATAACATTCCTTAATGATAATCTACAAAATGTAATGTATATGACATAGCATAAAGATTTTATATCAAAGTCAAATTTGAATCAAATCTGTAAGTTCAAGAGGTCCATTGATAGACTGAGGCTAGCATCACAAAGTTTAAAGAACATATTTGATAAAGTAATTAAAAATTTTGGCTTTAAAAAAAATCATGATGATTTATGCATTTATAAGAAGATAAATAGGCAAATAATTCTTTTCCTCTTACTATACGTTGATGACATATTGCTTATGGAAAATGACATACCTATGCTGCCAACCACAAAGGTCTGCCTCTCTACATAATTCTCCATGAATGATTTAGGAAAAGTATTATTCATTTTAGGAATTAAGATCTATAAAGATAGATTGAAATGAATGCTTGTCTTATCCCAAACCTTAAACATAGACAAGATCTTAAAAGGTTTAAGATGGAAAATTCCAAGAGAGAAAACTTGCCTATAGTTCATGGTATACATTACTTGAAAGAGATGTATCCTAAAACATCGATGAAAGGGGAGGATGGATGAGATTCTATATGCCTTTACAGTTGGATCCATCCTGTATGCTATGGTATATATACTAGACCAGATGATCATATGCTCTAAGTATCATGAGTAGAGACCAAAGCAATCCGGGTGAGGGTCACTAGGCCACTGTGAAGAATATCCTAAGGTACATGTGAAGGAGTAATGATATTTTTCTGGTTTATGGAGGGGCTGAGTTTCGAGTTAAGGGCTACATTAATGCTAGCTTCCAATCAAATTAAGATAACCTCAAGTCATAAAGTGTTTATGTATTTATCCTTAATGGAGCTACAGTTAGTTGAAACATTCCAAATAGGTGATAACTACAAATTCAATAACCGTAGCAGAATGCATCTCCATGTGTGAGGCTACGAAAGGGCAGTTTGGATGAAAAAGTTTATTACTAAACTTGGTGTGCTTCCAAGCACTGTTGATCCAATACTACTTTACTGTGACAATAATAAAGCCATAGCATAAGCCAAGGAACCAAGGTCTTATCATATATCAAAACACGTTCTATGGTGATATCATGTTATTAGAGATATAATAGAGAGACATGATGTTAGTATGGAACAAGTACCTACGAAAGACTGTGCAACTAATCTTTTCATTAAGATTCTCCCCCCTCAAAAATATTTCACCATAAAAAAAGTATGGGACTTAAACATATTGGCAATTGGTTTTAGTGCTAGTGAGAGATTATTAGTGTAAGCATTGCAAGCCACTCAGTTAAACTTGTAATACACTAGCGTTTAGTTGATTCATGTAAAATACATTGCATTTGATTAATATACTATGAAAAAATATTGCTTTATATACAAGATTAGTCCATTATTAGCTATTTAGATTTTTTGTAGATAAAGCCTATAAAGCACATTAGCTTTATAAAGGAATTGTTAAGATTTATAATTATGAGATCCTTATTGTTGGCACAACACTTTGACCTTATCACAAGAGGAAGTGCACATGACTTAAAAATATTTGATCTTGACAGGGAATTATCCTTTCGATCAAGACTTTTCCCTTTTTTAACATGATTAGGTAGTAAAAAAGTATAGCTTCTCAGCTCTTGATCATGAAGAGGGACCACCAGATGAATCACTTATCCAACTAGTCTCAGATGGCCACTAAAAAATGGCCAATGATTAGAGTCACCATCGATCATTTGGACTAGGCATGATTGGGTGCCTATGAAGACCAATATTCTAAGTTACAAAACTCAAAACATTCAATTCTATGGTCTGTTTAGTTCAAGATTCGATGGTTGGGCTTGGGAGTTGGTTACATGCAAAAAAGTATAAATTTCTATGTGATGCCTAAAATTGGTACCTTACTAGCTATGTCTTACCTTGCTATCAGTTTCTTTAATTTTAACTTGTCATTATTTTGATATAATCCTTTTTTTGTGAATGAATTTTTTGAAATGATAAATCCAAGTTTTAAAGAAAAATTTTAAACCTGTATGCATCTCATAAATATGGGAAACATAGAGATTCTCGATAAAAATGATCTCTAAATTTGGTTTTGAAAATCAGATACTCCCTATCAAGCATTGTAGGGATATCTACATGAAAGATTGCCTTTGTGATTTTTGACAAAATGTTTTTTAAAAAAATGAATTCAAGTTAATCACCATAAAGAAAAACGTGTTAGTACAGTGAAAAATACAAGATAATATTGCCATCAATTATCTTGAAAAATATAAAATAACAAAAAAAATGAAGGGATGATCGATATGTATCTCATAATTGTCATTAATTTTCTTGAAATAATCAAGTTCACAATTTTTTATACGCATTTAGATTCAATGATTGCTTGAGGCATGAAAACTAGATTTGAATTTTAAAAAGTTTGGACAAATCTAAAAGGGAGAAAATTTGATTTCTTGACTATTTTAGCAAAGAATAAGATTGAAAACTTTAAATTGATGAAGATTGACTATTTCTTGATAAAAGTGATATTTTTTATGTTTCTTGACAAAATCATAATTTCTTGACTAAATTGACAATTTTGATTTAAAAGGTAAAGTCGATGAAAATAAGAATTGACAAAACTAAAAATGCTCATGTCTTAATCCCAAGCTAGAGTGAGGTTGACGCATACTTTTTAAATTGAGTGGATTGATCAAAAACCCATTTAGAGACTTTTGAACGTCTCAGAATCAGATTTCAAAAGAATTAATTAATTTTGACCAATGCTAAAAATAAGGGATAACATTGCATGATCCCTGTTTTCAAATACATTTTAGGAAAATTCGAAGGTGTTAAAAGCTGGGTAAGCTGTCATTGGAAAGGTGACTCGATAAGGTATAATGTAAATATTTTTAAAAATCCTAAAAAATTGCCTTCCAGGTGGAATATAATTTTTGAAGCTAACTTAAGCGCAACACTAACAAGAGATGAAGGGCAAAATGGTGCAATAGACTTTTAAAAAACATTTTGGGCTCATTCAAAATTTTTAAATAATAAATTATACCATTCTAAAAAGATTATGAAATTTTTAGGAAAAATCTTTTAAAGATTCAAAAAAATTACTTGATGGGCTAAAATGGTCCAAATAGAATGTAAATTATTGATTCTAAGGGTTACAGATAACATTAGTTCAAAAAATCATAACTTCCTCATTTGGAATGATTCGAGGACAAACAAGATACCATTGGAAAGGTGATTTGATGCTCTTTTAGTGAAAAATATCAAAAAAATCCATGAAAATTTGTTTATAGTTTAGAAATGATTTTTTAAGTTACAATTATAATGTTGTCAAAGCAAAAACGAGGGAATTTTAGTTGTCTCACCTTACTTTTTGGATAGAACTCAAGCTAAGAATATTTAAATATCTATGACAAAAATAGATGAATGAAATGGGCTTCACGAGCTCATCTGCATAATGTTATAGTAATTTGGGATAATGTGACAGCCTATTAGCCATGTTGCCAACCCAAGGTCTCCAGGCAAAAGATTAAGACAAATAATTTTGGACAACTTTAAAAGAGACATTTTTCCTTTCAAAATAACCTTTAGCCTCATTTAACCTTGAATCCAAGCATGAAAAAGTTAATTTATCCCCAAGATTAGAAGACCAATGAATAAAAAACCTTAAGTCCATATTAATCCTTATTTATTAAGGTTAACATTGCCTTAACTTGAGGGTTTTAGGAAAATAGGTTTTTGACCATCAATAGAAAAGTATATTGACAAATATGTAATGAAACCAAGATGATATTCATGAAAAGAAACATGCTAGGCACATGTAAACATATAAAGATGACATTTAATCATGGAAATAATGATAATATGCGAAGAAATGAGCATATAAATGCAAAGAGATGATATTGAAAAACATGACATCAAGAAATATGATATGGAAAAAACGTAATCACATTTAAATGGAGAAAAGTGCTTGCTGAAATTTATGATAGCATCAAAATAACCCAAGTACCAAAAAACATGATAAAGTGGTTAATGAAGCACCAAAAAAACCCAAGTACACCTCATTTACGACCATAAAATGCATGGGAGTCCCAAGATAATGTCATAGTCAGCATGTTTAAGCTCATTAAAAGCTTGAAGGCCTTATTGATAATGGCAAGCAAAAAAGTCTTTCAAATTATAGCTCATTTTCTTACCTTTCTTTTGCTATAAGTTAACAAGAAAAGTGTCTAAGAATGAGCTTAATGGTTATGGTAACAATGGATAGGTGTTTTAAGAGGAAAGAAAATAACGATAGAGGGTTTTAGAGAGGTTTTTGGTGGGCTGATTAAGGGGCTACGGGAATAAGGATTTTCACAGCTGGAAGTTGATGCCAAATATGTAAAAGATTTTTTTCAACTAAGCTAATAACATATCTTATATAGGATTCATTGTCAGCCTTTAAAAACCTAAGAGAATGGGGTATTTAAGTCCTTAAGGTAGGCGAGTTAGTGACTTATGTACCAAGTAGAAACCTTTTAGCATTTCATTGGATGAGACATAACTTTGCCAATAGTAACAAACCATGCATAAGCTAGTACTATATGTAAGGTCAAGCTTGCCCTTTATTAATTAACATTTTCTCATGAAAATGCCCTTCTGACATGCTTAATGATAATTAAAAAATGTTAAAACCCAATGATGAAGCCCAAAATTAAAGTCCATAAGATTTGCATCAAATTATATCTGATTTTGGATTTTTTTAAGCTAAAGTTATGACCAAATCTAAGCTTTAGTATGAATAGGATGAAAATAGTATGAACTGGCCTTTTTATTCTATAGTATCAATACAAGGATCTTTATATTGATTCCAAAAACATTGTCTGTTGATACTATGAACCCTGTATTGATATGCCATGCATTTTTTACTCTTGATATCGATATAAAGAGCATTGTATCAATACTAAGCATAATTTTTCCCTAAGGTTGATATTTTTTGGTTTGTGTTTATACTTGTTGCCCCTAAAATCATGATTTTAGGTTTAAAACAACCTGGATTGATACCAAAATTTTCTTAGGTATCGATACTTTATGCCTTGTATTGATAAACCCTAACTAACATTCATGATTTTAGCTTTAAAAAAACTTTGTATTTATACCACAATGAATGTGTTGACATACGATCTTTTGTATCAATACTTGCTCATGCAAATGTGGGTTTTAAACATCTTTGGCTACCTAGATGCCTTATCATAGCTAAGGTTGATGGATAACTGAATCAAGCTTACTCAAATGACATTGTGATACTTTTAAAAGTGACCTTGATGCCTTGGATATTGGCTCAGACAAAATGAGTTATCTACCTTAGATGCCTTTATGGTTGTTGCTGAGTATCAAGAACAAGGAAAAGACTAATAGACACTATTTTATATGGGGTATGCTTGATGCTACCTTATGTTCCTATGATAAAAAGACTAAAATTAATATAACGCTAAGATAAAAAACAATATTTTGGCAACAACTCTGATCTTGCTATAAAGTTTGAATTATTAGATTTAAAATCCTATACTATGATTTTAGGCTCAACCTATCCCTAGGTTTAACTTAAAAACAATAGAATGATAATGCATTGAGTCACGACTAGCAACATTGGACTTTAAATGGCTTTCTTGACATAGTTTTTAGATAAAAGACTTAAACTACAATCTTAGCTTGCCCTATACTTAAGTTCGACTTAAAAAGGATGATAGAGTGTCATCATGCAGAATTACGGCCAGCAACATTAGACTTTAAAAGTTTTCTTAACAGGTTTTGGATAAAAGACCTAGACGATGATCCTAGGCTTGGCCTATCCTTAGGTTCGACTTAAAAGGACAAAATACAAATGCACTAAATTATGGCCAGCAATGTTAGACTTTGAAAGGATTTCTTGACAAGTTTTGGATAAAAACCTAGACTATGATAGTAGGCTCGACCTATCCTTAGGTTTGATTTAAAAAGCTGATAGAGTGCCAATGTGTCAAATCATTGCCAAAAACATTAGGTTTTAAAAGGATTTCTTGATACAAGGCTTAACTGAGATTCTTGTCTAAGGTGCCAATAAGCCAGACCATAGCATTCTAGCAATATTAGACTTTAAAAGAAGTTTTTAATAAAGGGTCTTGACTAAGGTTTTTGACAAAAGTGCTAATAAGTTAGATCATAATGTTCTAGAAATATTGGACTTTGAAAAGATTCCTTTAAAAAGGTTTACGATTGAGGTTCTTAACTAAGCTTCTTGACAAAAATGCTGATAAGCCAGATCACAGTGTTGCAAAAACATTGGACTTTAAAAAGATTTCTTGATAGAGGCTTTTGGTTGGGTTTCCTAACTAAGGTTATCGATAAAGGTTCTAGACATGAATTCTTGACAAAGGTTTTATACATAAGTTCTTAACAAAGATTCTAAACATAGGTTCTTGATACAGAGCAATTAACCGGGTCTGACCTACCAAGATCACTAAGCTTTGACTTGTGACAATGCAATATCTAGGTTAGATAAGGATCTTACCTGAATGACCTCTTAATTTTTGATGTTAAAAGTCTTTACTTGAAAGTTCTTCGAAACTCAACAAATTTTGCTTGACGCAATATTAACGAGATGATGTTATGTTATTAATATATAGTAATGTGTTATGATGCAAGTGCAATTTTCTTGATGATATGATTACATGATCATGACATAAAGTCCAATATAGAATAGCCATTATGAATTATTCCCTTAACTGTGAGTTCTGATAATTGCTTTCTAGTTTGGAGTGCTTACTTCAATCTTAGTGGTCTTTGATTATGACTTTTTACATGTTTAGACGCCTAAATGGTTGTAATTTTGACTTAGAGCATCTAAATTTTCTCTGACAAGTGAAAATTCAAAATTTCTTCACTCAAGATGGTTGCTTTGGCTTAGGTCACTCGGTGATCTTTTTTTTTACAAAATTGGTTATCTTTGTTGATACTTTTGGGTGCTAATTTTGGTTCCAGTGGTCTTCATGATCATGACCTATTTTGTAGCATTTGATGCCTAGATGATCATTTTTTACTTAGGGTATCTTTTGGTTCTTATGACTGGTTAAGGGTTTTCATCTTTAGGCTAAAGGTTTTTTGATAATTTTTTAATGGATTTGGTTGGTTCTTGGTAATTCAAGGGCTAGTTGAGTTTTGGCTCGATTGTTAAAGTATTTTAAGTAGATTGGTTAGGATTTGAGTTGGGTTTAGTTTGGGTTAATTTTGATGGCTTTCCATGACTAATAACTTTGGAAGGCCAAGAATAGCTTGCCACACGATCATGACCCATATGCTTTTTGACTTAGAATATATAAAGGTCTTTTCTAATAGGGCTGATCAGAGTTGTTGACAACTTAAAGATGGAATGACCTTGGCTAGATTGTTGGTGCGTCTTGACTGGATAGGCTGGTGCTTGGGTTTTTGATGATTTTTATGATAGATGCCTTTGAAAGAATGGAAAGGATAACATATGGTATCAGCTAGCATGCATCGAGTGTAAAGGGTTTATAGTCTTGACAATCAAGGCATGAACAGAGCTCCCCATGCTCTTTTTATCTTTTTTTTTGTAATATTAAGAAAACCTGACATAAATCTTATTCAATTCTTAAGTATTATCAATTAAATGACCAGTACAATAAAATGCAAATATAAGGTAAAGGGGTTAAAAGAAATAAAATAATATTTTATTCATGAGAAAGATGATATAATTTGGTTTACATTCAACAAAATAGGTTTCATGACAAGGAAAATAATAAGAAGGTAGTCTTTCAGGTAATTGATGCCCGTAACAATCATGACATGGATGTTCCTTCAATACCCTTTAAGATCTTTCCAAAATAATCAATGTGTCTAATATGAGCTGATCTTTTAAAGACCTCTAAGATTGCCTTACGTTATTTTGCATTTGCTTAACTCAGGTGTTTACTTTCTTATCCTTATAGAGTCAAGTTGGATTTGATTTAGTCAAAGCTTACTTCGACTTGGGGTAAAGGTGAGTGGAATTTAGTTTGGCATGGCTAGCACTAGGCAATGTTCAACTATAGCTTTTTTTTATAAGTATTTGGGTAAGATCTTATTTGATTTAGGTTTGGCCAAGGCTATCTTTTCTTCAGCCATGCTTTTAGGTTTTCTAGCTTTTGTCATGTTGGTTATTTAGATCCCCTTTAAGGTTTTCATTTCAAACCATTTTTCTAACTTTTCTTTTTGCTTTTTTTTACTTTTTTTACTTTATTTGTTCTTTCACTCTTTTCTTCACTTGTTTTTGCTAGAGAATGCCCTTTCCAGTTTTCATCTGTTAAGTATAGTATTTTTTGATAGAATCTAAATGGACTAGATTGGACAAGACATTGCCATCCATTTTTGTTAAGATTAGCACCTCTTTGGAGAAAGCTTATTTCATGATATAAGGTCTTTCCCAATTAGAGGCCTACTTGCCTCAAGCATCTTTATGGATTAGAAGGATTCCTTGAGTACTAATTCCTCTTATGAAATTTATGAGGGAGGAATTCTTGTCATAGGCCTGATCAGGCATCTTTGATACATTTTACTATGACAAAGGTCTTTCAATCTCTTTTCTTTAATAAGATTTAACTAATCATATATGTTCTTAACCTATTTGGTTTCTTCAAGTTTGGCTTCCATCAAGACTCTTAGAGAAGGGATCTCAACTTCGATAGGCAAGTCAACTTTTTCAAGGACGAAGTAAAATTGAGTAGGACCCATAGAAGTCCAAACTAAAGTTAGATATGCATGCAATGCAAAAGGTAAAATTTTATGCCATTCTTTGTAAGTTTTGAGCATTTTTCGACTATCTTCTTGATGTTCTTATTGGCTACTTTACTATCCCATTCATTTTTGGATGGTATGACATCAATTTATGATATTTGATTTGAATTGAGAATAAATTGCTCACATTATATCATTTTTTAAGTTGTGCGCATTATCTATGATGATTTGTTTAAGAAGCCCATACCGACAAATGATTTCTCACTTCATGAAATTGCATACAACTAACCTAATGACATTGGGATATGAGGCTGCCTTAACCCATTTAATGAGTAGTCAATCACCACTAGGATGAACCAGTATCCATTAGAGGCCTTAGGAGTGATGGGTCCAATCATATCTAACCTTACATAGAGAAAGGCCATAGAGTTGTCATGACATGAAGTGGTAAAGTTGAGACATTGATTTTGTCTACATTCATTTGACATTTTAGGCATAATTAATGTAGTCTCTTTCAAGAGTTAACCAATAATAGTCTAACCTCATGTTTAGTTTAGCTATTCGATGCCTATTAGCATGTGCACTACAAATCCCCTTATGAACTTCCTCCAAGATCTTTTGGGCTTTAGGAGCATCAACAGATCTATGCAATACTTGATCCTAACTTTTCTTATATAAGGTTTCCCTATCCAAAATGAATCCTATAGCTATTCTCCTAGGTTCTTTTATCTTTCAGTGTGGTATGCTTGGGATACTATTGATCCCTGATGTAGCGGAGGATGTCATGATGCCATAGTAGGCCATCTTTCTTTTCTTCAATGTTTCAGCAATAGGCTAGAGTCAAATAGATGCCCATCTAAATAGCAATCACATCTAATTGACTAACTTTGAACATAGATGATAAGGTCGCAAGGCATCAGCTATTTAGTTTTTTTTTCAAGGTAAATGCTAAAAGTTGGTATCTTCAAATTCTTTTTTGAGTTTTGAGACTAGTTTCTTATAATGGATCAATTTTGGATCATAGGCTTGCCATTCCCCTTTTAATTGGTATATGACTAGGCTAAATCCATAAGAATCAATAATGTCTTGATATTTCTCATGATAATGACATAAGGCCTTATGAGACATGCTTTATATTCTGCTATGTTTTTAATGTAATCAAACTTAGTCTTAGTATAAAAGGATAGTAACTCCCATAAGATGAAATCAATATTGGCCTAATTACATGCCCTAAGGAATTTAATGTTCCATTAAAGTACATCTTTTAGAATTTGTCTTGATTAGATGTTTCTTTTCTTTTAGTTATATACATCAAGTCTTCATCTTAAAAGTCAAAGTTTAATGGCTCATAGTCACTCATTGCCTGGGTTACAAAAAAATCACCTATCACATTGCCTTTAATGCTTTTTTATTGACATAGATGATGTCATATTCGAGAAGTAAAACTTCTCATCTAGCCAATCTTCCTGACAAAGTAGAGGACTCGAATAGATACTTGACAGCATCGATCCTCAGATTAGCCATGTTGTGCAGTGCATCATATATTAATCAAGTCTTTTTGCAGTCTAAGCCAAGGTAGAACATAACTTCTTGATGCAGAATAACCATTCTCATACTCTGTGAACTTTTTGCTTCAATAATAGGTAGGTTATTCTTTCTTTCTTGACTTGTCATGTTGCCTAAGTGCATGATCCATGGATTTGTCAAAAATTGATAGGTGGAGGATTATAAGTCAACTGGGAACTAGTGATACTAACACTAGTAGGTTTAATAGATAATGTTTGAATTTGTCAAATGCTTCTTAGCATTTTTCATTCCATTCTTTTAGATCCTGTTTAAAGAAAAACTGGAAGATCGAGTTGCATTTATCACTTAAAGATGTAATTACCTTCCTGAAAAAACTTTTAACCTCTTTTTAGGTTTAAGGTGGTGCCATATTTTGGAATGGCCTTGACTTTATCCAAGTCAACTTCTATCCCTCTTTCACTGATGATGAAACCTAGTAACTTTCCTAACATGACACCAAAGATGCATCTGACAGGATTCAATCTTGGAATTTTTATAGTCGTGCAAAGAGCTTTTGCAGATCAAAGACATGCTTATCTTCTCGTGTTGATTTAAGGATCATGTTATCCATGTAGACTTCAATTTTCTTGTGCATTAGGTCATGCAATAATGTCACCATTCCTTTTTGATAGGTTTCCCTTACATTTTTTAGTTTGAAAGGCATGGACTTATAGTAGAATATGCTATATACGGTTACAAAAATAGTTTTCGTCATGTCCTCGAGTGCCATTTTCATTTAGTTATAGCCCAAGAATCTATCATGAAAAAGAATAAGGAATTCCTAGTGGTATAATTCAAATCTTGATAATCAACACACATCTGCACTTTATTTTTAGGGACTAGGATAATATTAGGAACCCATCTTGGATATTTGGCTATCATAAGGAATCCTATCTCAAATTTTTTCTTAACTTTTTTTTCTAGATCTTAAAGAGCATGTCCGGCTTCATCCTCCTTAGCTTTTGCTGGATCGATTTGCATTCAAGTTTGAAGGGACGCTTAAGGACTGCAATATTAGTGTCTAGTTCAGGCATGTCTTGATATCACTAGGCAAATATGTCCTAGTACTATCGAAGTAGGTTTATCAGTTTGGTTCTAATAGAGAGTTTTATGGAAGTTTTGATCTTAACTTTTTTTGAATCCTCTTCAATCCCTAAATTTATGACTTCAATTGGCTCTTCATAGGGCAAGATCTATTTTTCTTCTTACTCGACTAATGTTATAGATCTGGCGGTAGAGAACTCTCCTTAGAATCTTCATCAAAATCAATTTCACTAGTATAGGTTGATTATGCAAAATTGATCTCTAGGAGATCATTGAAAACATATATGTCACTCTTATCAAGGCACTGAAAAGGATGAAGGAATAGATAATATAGATAAAGTATGTATGGACAAAGAATTTAGGCAAAGGTAAAAAATAAAATAGGCACATAAACTGAAATGCTTTTTATAAAAATCACTTTTATTGATAATATATGATAAAATACACCTATTGCATAGGATCCTTACATGCCATTAGGTAGAGGCAAGTAGGTTTTTTCTTAAAATTACATTAAAATAAACTAAAATAATATAGAGGTTTCTGACATGTTCCTATTGTCAAGAATAAATTTAGGTGAGTGGGGAGCGATTTCATTGCTTGGCTCTAATAGTCTTAACTGGTTATCAATGGTGTTAATATGGAAGTTATAGTGCACTTGATTTAGAATAACTAGGACATCTTTTACTTTCATTTGTTTTGATTGATTGAGATCCATGCATCCTCTAAATTAAAAGGTCTCACGGATTGGTAAGATCACTGTTGGTTCTAGGATTAACTTTTCACCCAACAAATAGAGTAACCTCTAATCTGTAACCTTCTTGGTTTACTTTTTCTTATAGTGTACATCAAACTTGTATCCTAAGCCATTTTTATCGAGTTGGCTAATGACTTTCTAAGCTTTAGTTATATTTACAAATTTCTACCAAGCCTTTTTCCAAATCAACAACCCTTGCTAATATTCAACTTTAGACCTACATAGGTATTCCTTGATAATTAAGACTCAATTATTAACAGACCTTCTCTTATGAAAGTAGCATTAAGAAGCTTGAATGATTGGAAAGATGACTCAGGTGTGTTTTCATTTGGTTCAATGTAAGTACCATCAATAAAAGTAATGGCAGTTTTTTATTTTTTGACCCTAAAACTAACCACTTTGTCGTTGATCACGAATTTTAGTTTTTGATGCAAAGATAATGGTACTGCCCAAGCTGAAGGTATCCAAGGCCTTCTTAGTAGACAATTGTAGAATGAAACAATGTCCATTATTTAAAACTCAATGTCATTTGTGCATAGGCCGACTTGAAGTGAAATGATGATGTTTTTGGTGATTGCATGACAAATCCTATCAAATGCTTGCACTACTGTCAGGCTATGCTTTATGTGGGATGCATTATTAGAAAGCTTGTTTAAGGTGGCTAAAGGCATAACATTTAGGATAGAGTCATTGCCTTGAGAACCTTTGGCAAAATATAGCCTTTACAATGTGTGGTGATATGTAGGGCTTTGTAGCTACCCCTACGTCCAAGTGGGATCATGTCATTGGTGAATGAGATATAGTTATCAGTACTGATGTTGTTCACCAGATAATCCAACTATTTTACAGGAATGCTTGCTGGCACATTTGCCTCATTTAGCACCTTGAACAGGTCATTTTGATGGACTTTTGAATTAAGAAGTAAAGATAGCTTTGAAATCAAAGTTGGTCATTTGTTTAACTGATCAACAATGTAGTACTTATTATTTGATAAATTTGAAGAATCTGGTAGCTTCATTTTCGTCCATAGATTTTTTAATCTTTTAGGGTTTAGCACATTAGTTACTGGTATAATGTGATTATTTTGACTCTTCTCGCAT
>JBBYHO010524730.1:0-17549 GCA_038382025.1 Adansonia gregorii | reverse complement strand
TTTTATCATTATTTTGAATTTAAATTTCGATATAAAGGCATTGTTTAATTAAATTTCTTAATTGATTATTACAGTTTCAAATTATTTAAAAAATATATGTGAAATGATTATGTGTTTGTTGTTATGTTATTGTTTTTATATTTTAGGTTTAAAATGGCAAAATCTCTTACTATGGTGATTTTTGGGAATGGGAATGGAAGGATATATGAATGGTTGAACGGTGTTAGTTTGGCAGGTGGAAATCTTAGTATTTTGAGTGTTAAACTTGATTTTACGTTTAGCTAGTTTGAAGAGAAAAACTATTTAATGTTGACTATTCAACTAAATCAATATTTGTCAAGTATTGGATTATGATTTTTGAAATGAGAGGGCACATCTGTTAGATGGGTACTTTTTAAATAGAAAAATGATAATGAGCTTGCTTTCAATATAGAGAGGTATGAAGCGCATTAGAATTAGGATTTTATCGAGTTGTATATTAAAGTGGAAACAAGTAATGATGATGTGAATAAGCAAATGACTTTCAAAACTACGTTTGAAGATGTTTCTTCTAGTATTCCCATTCAATTTCTTGAATATATTAGGGATGCTTATAAATAGCTACTGTCGTTTAGGCCTCTTCCAAGCAAAAGGAACACTATTCGAAACTTTAGATGAAACACACCTACCTCTCTTCTTAGACCAATTTTGACATTTTAGGACTTAATTGGAATGTAATAAAATAAAATAATAAAAATAAAAATAGGGACGACTGTCAGGTGCTATGTCGCCTAAATAACGATACAATATGGGGGCCTGGGGATGACTCTTGGACCAGTTTTTTCGAGAGGGTTTGAAATGCCTAGGGACCATATTGAAAAAATGTAAAAAAAAGTCATTGTCATGAAATTCATGAAGATGTGTTGATACATTTCATTAATATATAGATACATCCTAGTGTTTTGGTCGTTCAAGGCTTAGAATATGCATTGTATCTATAGACAACCTATTATGTCCGGGCCGTCATCTGGGGCATCTAATGTCATCATCAGGAGTATCCATGCAGTCAGATACAAGGTCATAGGTCGATTTCCCATTATTTTTAGCCAAAGCAAGGAAATTCAAAGAACCAAAGGAACGTGCAAGTTACATTGGTGTATACGTATTGATACCAACCTCTCACATCACTAAAAATTTAAATTTTCACATGTAATCATGCTACAAGAAGGTTTGATATCTACCTAAGGTGTGCTATCGATACTTAGCATGTTTGTATCGATATAAGCCTTAGTAGTAGCTAAAATTGTGATTTTTAGCAACATATATCAATACACAAGCAAAAGTATTGATGCAAGTCCATGAAGTACTAATGCAGGCCTTCAAATCTCGAGACTAGAAATATGTTTTGCTCTTGGTATTGATACATACTTCATTTTATCGATATTCATGGCAAAAAATTGCCTTGTATATTGAAACACCAAGGCATTTTTGCCTAGTTCGAGCCATTTTTCGGCTTTTGCACCATTGATATGAAAATCCAATTCAAACATGGTTTTTGTACCAAATATCATCAAAATTCATACTAGGCCTCAGCTTTGGGCTTGTGATTGGATTTAAATAAATTTTTAGGCCTAAATTGCCAATGACAAGGGACATTTTCATGACATTATACAAGTTGTTAAAGGGTAAAGTTGATTTTTTTCCATGCTCAGCTGCATAAAGTGGCCTTGATCCACTATTTTTGCTGAGCAAACCAATGAGTTTGCATGGTAGCTAAGCACAATACCTTATCTACATGAGGTACATGCACTAAAAAATGCCCTTGCCTTTTGCATTTTTTTTTCGTCATATTCACATGGCTATGTATGCCAACTTTAGCTTAACTAAAAGAGGGAAAGAGCAACAAACCCTATAAAGCAATAAAACCCTACTATATCTTGATAGAAAATACTCATTTTTCATACATTCTTCCAACATCCCTCAGCCACCCAGAAACCACAAACCCTTCTCTATTCTTGTAGCTTCTTAAAATGACCACTAAAAACCTTTCCAAAACCCTTTGTTCCACTCATATTTCCTCTCAGAACTCACCTTCATCAACACCTTAACTAAAACACTTCTTTTTTTCGTCATTTTATTATTTCAACATCAAAAAGAGGAAGAAGGTGACTCCAAAGTTGCTACTCAAAGAAAAAGGCTGAAGCTTGAAGTTTTATTATATTTTTTCCCCTTTACTCTGCGTATTCCCTTATTTTTTAGCAATTCTATCATTCTAGTGGCCTCTTTATGTTACCATGACCCTTATAAGATTCTCATGTATTATAGTGACCTTGGTTGTGGTAGTCTTAGGATTTTGATGATCCTTTTGATGTCTTGATGGTGCTTGGATGGTCAAAGATGCCATGCTTTATTTTTACAATTACAATAACCCCTGTTTATTTATCTTTATCATGATTTATCCATTTTCACATACTTAATACATGCTTAAATGTTCACCCTAACATGTTTTGAGCATATTCATCCATTTTCTTGCATCATCGTAGGTTTTATGAAACAAAAATGTCATCTTGAAAACTCTAGCATGCTTTTTTTCTTTAAACATTTTCATACTATCATTCATGCTAACATTATCATGCATCTTATTTGTCATCACCTTACGTCTTTGCCACTTCTTCCTTGTCAAATATAATCTTTGTTTGTTTAAATATGTTATCCATGTTTACTACTATATGTGTTGCATTTTATTCATAACCTTTTTTTTTTTTTCAAAATGCTTGCTTGTTTGATACAAAAATCTGATTTTCAAAAAACCTCCAAGTTTAGTCTATGCTACCTCCAATAAATGGAAACTAGCATAAATTTAATGTTTTCACTAAATTGGTCCTCCAATCTTGGGGCAAATCAAAACTTTCCAAGTCTAGATTCATGGTTAAATAAACTCCAAAATGCTATTCTTTTTTTAGAAAAATGACCATTTTACTTAATAAAACATTAAGCCTTGCTCTTAAGTCTAATACTCTCACTTGTGGCATGATCAACTATTATTTCATTGTCCCAAACTACTCCAAGATTGTGGAATGAATTTGTGATGCCCAAGTCACTTTCCTCTATGACATGGACATTTAAACATCCTTTGCTCGAGTTTAGTCCTAAAAAATCTCAAAAATACCAAAGCCAACCACTAAAAAATTATTTTGAGGCCAAAACATTTTCCTAGAATTCTTAATTTTTTTTCTTGATAGAACACTGAATTATCTTTCTGACGATGTCTCATTTGCATCCGAAACATTTCAGATGAGGGAGTTATGATTTATTAAACTTTTGCTGCCTGGGACCTCTAGAACCAGTAAACTACATTTTGTTTAGGCCAGTTCGACTAACCATATGATTTTTTTAAATTTTTTAAACATTTTTCTTAAAGAGTTTATGGAATTCCCTTTATGCAAAGATATCGTTTGTCATTTAACGATACCGAATGGGTTCGAGACAATTTTCCAAATCCAGTATACCTTTTCTCTGTATATGCTACCAGTGTTAAAACAAACCCAACTTTGAAAAATAATTTTGCCTAGAAAATAGTTTTTCAAGATTTTAAAAATATTTTTAAATTATGCTTTATCGAGGAACCTTTTCAATGGTCCCTCGTTCACCTCTAAAGCCTTCTGATAAACCCAAAATAAATTCGAGAAGGGACATAGCGCAATGTTGTCCCCTGGTTTTTGGAATTAAAATAAACCCAACTTCCTGAATTAACTTTATCGAGACATTCAAACATCTCAAATTGTATCCATTTGATTCCCTATGGAGTCATATAACTATAACACAAGCCCCCAGGCTCACATAAAGGCTAAAACAAAAATATAAATTTAGTTTAAATTCTCGGTTTCTATTTTAAAATGCTTTTTTTTCAGTTGAAAATATTTCTTTTCTCCATAAACATCAAAATTTTTGTCGATGGGGATACTCCAACCCCACTTTTTCGAGGGGATACTTTAGCCCCGTTTTTCATTTAGAATTAGAATTTTCTCTTTCTTGAATCTTTTTGGGATTTTTAATTGAAGCCCTTTTTAAATATAAAATTGTCATCTTTGGGGGTATTTTAACCTTACTTTTCATTCAAAACTTGAATTTTTTCTTTTTGATTTTCTCCAGATTTCTAATCAAAACCCTTTTTATCACATTAAAATTTTTACCTTTAGGGATACTCTAACCTCACTCTCTAAAAGGATACTCTAACCCCGTTTTTCATCTAAAATTTAAATTTTCTCTCTTTCGAAGCCTTTCGAGTTTTTAACCAAAACCTTCTTTTGAATACATCCAATTCATCACCATTGGGGATACTCCAACCCCACCTTCTTAAGGGATATTCTAACCCAGCTTTTTAAATTTCACTTGAAGTCCAAATTCTTCCTCTCGAGCACCTTGGGCTTAGTAATCAAAACCTTTTAATCCTTGAAGTTACCACTATATCAAAAACACATCTCAAAATTATCATTCCAGTTATTCCTTAATAATCAAAGAAAATTATAAGATTTATTTTGATTATCCCTTTTTTAATGCTTTTCGTGTTTTTATTTTTATACGACTTTATCATATATTTTGTCTTAATAACACGTTTCCTTTTTGAAATGACCATCGTGTATTCATATTTTAAAAAATTGTTTTCAAAATAGCAAGGCAATGTTCTGTGTCAGTATCTCTTCAGTGCCTGACGTGAAATATCTGAAATTTCAAAATTCAATCTGAAAATTATTTTCATAAAAAAATCCCTATGTTCCTCTTATTTTCGAGGTGCATAGGTGATCTAAATTTTCTTTTAAAGCTCAGATCTCTAATTTTCAAAAACAAATCATGCATTAAAGAGGATTATTTCAAAATATGATAAAGTAAAACCAATTAGACTGAAACTGAAGCAAGATATGGTTAGTGGATACCAATTTAGGATGTTGTAAAGGTGCTAATCCTTTCTCACGTGTAACCAACTCCTGAGCCCAGCTGATGAATCCTTGGACCTTGTAGACCTTAAAATTAATGTTTCGAGTTTTGTAACTTAGAATATCATTTTCAATAGGCATCCGATCATGCCAAACCTGAAATGTCGATGGTGGCTTTAAATTTATAACCACCTCTGTAGCCTTTTGAGACTAATTGGGTAAGCGATTCGCCTGGTGGTCTTTCTTCTTTTCATAACATTATGCTTAATTCAAATCTTAATCAAAAGATAACCTAAAGGCTTGAACTAATATACCTTAAGCCAAACATATATTTTCAAGTCATGCGCGCTCCTTTCGGATAGCCAAAAGAGGGGTACATAGCGACAATATCGATATAATGGCATATTATATCGATATAATGCAATGTTTTTCATGGATTTTTGTTTCTATGAACACCTATTTCAATACAAACACCAATCTATTGATGCTAAATGAAATTTTTCACAACAAGCAAGCTTTTTCACTTAAGTTTTCTTATATTTCTTCTTGTTAATGTCCTTGGAGCACTTTATAATTGTACAAATAGGTCCTTCACAAACATTTTTACATTAAAACATAAGCATGAGAACCACTTGCATCGATTAAGCCACTAAGCTTAAATGAGCTTAGGATAAATATGTTTAATGGGTAAATCATGCATGAGAACTAAATGGTATCTGTTTGGTTGTTTCTTGGCCATTTTAAGTCTAGTTTACCAAAGATGCATGAGAAGCTATTTTGGGTTAGAGTTAAAACCTCTTTCTTGCATGCAACCAAGATATGGCCATTTGAGTAGGGGTTTTTCTTTGAGGGCATGCAGTTGAGATTGTCCACTAAAATCAACTGAAATCATGCTTCATTTAGAAAGGTTTTAGCCCTTTATTAGATCAATGAGCCATATTAGGAGATTGCTTGGTAAGTTATCAAGATGTGGATGAACTTGCATAAGGATGAGATGATCAGCCAAAAGGGGCTTAAAAGCACCTTATGGACATTCATTAGATAAGGGGCTCTCAATTCTTAGCTGAGAAAAAACTAAAAAGAAAAAAAGAGAGCAAATAAAAGAAAAAAATTAAAGAAAAAAGATAGAAAAAAAGTGATAGCTTCAAGATTCTGCCTAAAGTTTTTTTTTATCTTATACTCTTATTTTGCATCTTTTTTCTCTCTTTTATAAGAGCTTGATGATCCTAAGCCATGCTTGGGTGATGATTTGTGCCAGGGTGTAAAAAAAACAAGTTATGATCATATCTTGAGCTATGATCTCAAATTACTATATTTTGTCTTTCTTTGGTGTTTTTTGTTAAAAGTTCTATAAAGACCAAGTTTCCATGAAGAAAATTCATTTTGCAAATGTTTTATGTTGATTTCTTTGGTTCCATGTAAGTTTTATCATGTGTTTTTCCATATTTTGTTTATGACTTTAGGTTTATGTTGTTTACGTTTCATGATAAGTATGATATATTTATTTTATGGTATCTACATGCATTATTGTCGTGATTTAATGTCCATGCTTTTTTCAAACATATATTGTGATTATGACAGCATTATCATGTATATGTGTAAATCCATGTATGTTCATGTTAATGTGGTGTTTTGAAAGTAAAATCATATTTGATGCAATGTTGGTATGATTATTAGTGAAAAATGATATTTAGATATGTATTTAGGAGTGTTAGAAACTTCTAGGGACTACTTTGCAATTTTCTATTAATGATTCCATGCATATTAAGGGCTATTTTGCAACTTCCATGCATATCTATATCATTTTCCATGACCTAGGTTTTTTATGTCATTTCATGTCATTTTGGACATTTCCCATGCCTTAAGGATTTTCATGCATTTTTATGTCAACTTAATCATTTTCCATGACTTAGGGACTTCTATGTTATTTCTTACATTTTAATGTCATTCAAGTCATCTTCCACGATATAAATACTTTTATGCAATTTTATGAATGTTGATGTCATTTGGTCATTTTTCATGACTTGGGGACTTTTATGCCATTTCATGTTTTTGAATGTCATTTAGGTCATTTTCCAAGATCTAGAGACTTTTATGCAATTTTATGAATTTTGATGTCATTTAAGTCATTTTTCAGGATCAAGGAATTTTTATGCAAGTTTATGAATCTTGATGTCATTTAGTCGTTCTCCATGATACAAGGACTTTTATTTCATTTTCATGCATTTTAATGTCATTTACGTCATTTTTCGTGATTTAGGAAATTTTATGCAATTTTATGAATCTTGATGATATTTTGTCATTTACCATGACTTAGGGATTTTTTTGTCATTTCATGCATTTTAATGTCATTTAAGTCATTTTCCATGACTTAGGGACTTTGATGCAATTTTATGAATTTTAATGTCATTTAGGTTATTTTCCATGATTAGGGTCTTTCTTGCAAATTTCTTGAATTTTAGATATTTTTAAGTCATTTTCCATGACTTACGAGTTATTATGCAAAATTTCATGCATTTAAATCATTTTCTATTATTTAAGGATTATTCCATAATGTCCGTGAATGTTAAATCCATTTAGATTATTTTCCATAATCAAGGAGTCATTTAGCAATTCCATGTATGTAACTTTGTAGTCATATTCATGATATTATGCCATAAATTTATCATATTTATTTGTTAATTATAATGCAAATTTAAAACAAAAAAACCAAGACAATATCTTCAAATGAAAATAGTCCATGAACTCTACTTTCAGTATATGAAAATCACCTCATTGATTGTTTTATATAAAGGAATACCCTTTTTAAACAAGTAAATGAAAATTTTCATTTTTAGAAAAATAAAACTTTTGTATTCCTTCAAGTTTTACAAAAGATTGTGAAAATATTTGATTTTCAAATAATATAAAATTTGATTTACTTAAAATGAGAAACATAATATTAAGTATAAATAATTTGAAAAAAATGGGGAATTATAATCAAATATCAAAATAATTAAAACTAATCATAATCAAGACCTTAGTTAAGACATAATTAGTAAGTACCAATTTATGGGTGACGTGGAAAAGATGTTTTATTTTGCATGTAATCAACTCCTGAACCCTTTTCACATGAATCTCTAGTTATAAGTATACTTCTGAGTTCATTTTCTAAGGTTTTGTATCCTTTTGAATATGAACTCCAATAGGAGACCAATCTTACCTAGCCACCATAAAGATGTTAAAATCAAGATCAAGGCTTAATATATATTCATCAGCTAAAAAGGACATTTTTGTATGAGAGATAGCATCTTTGAACTTAGTATTTAGCCCACGATTGGAAGATTGATTTTATCAAAACCTTAAATCCATATGATTCTCCATCTATTGGAGGTAGCATGAACATAACTTGGGGATTTTTTTTTTTTGAAAATCAAATTTTCAGCAAACAAGCAAGCACCTTGATAGAGATGTCAAGAGCAAAATACAACATACACAAAAATAAATAGGTATTACACATGCAAGCACACAAAGATGACATTTTGACATGGAAAAGGTAACAAAATTTGCAAGGAGATGACAAATAAGGTACATAAAAGTGACATGAACATATTTAAGTGAAAAAAAGCAGGTTGGAATTTTCAAGACAACATTGTTGTTCCATGAGAGTCTTTAAATGCAAAGAGATTCATGAACATCTCAATGCATGTTAGGAAGAACATTCAAGTATGTGTTAAGCAAGTAAAGATAGGTAAATAGAAAATGCATGAATAAGGGACTATTTTGGTGATAGAATGCAAGAGCAGCATAAAGGTATCAAAAGAACATCAAAATCCTAAGACTACGACAACCAAGGTAACAATAATGCATGAAGGTCCTATGATAGTCATCGCACCATGAGTGGCTTATTAAGATGATGCAAGTAATGAAAATAGGAAATACATGGAGAAAGGTAGAGAAAATGTACCAAAAACTTAAACTTTCCTCTCTACTTGAAGTAATAACTTTAAGCTTAATTTTTTCCCTCTTTTTGCTATTGTTTAGCAAGAAAAGAATGAAAGGAAAAAGCTTTTTGGTAATACCATTGATGATAAGGCATTTTAAGAGGACTATGTGTGAAAGGTTGAGTTTTTGGAGGTTTCTGGTGGTGATTTAGAGGAACTACGAGAATGAAATATGGAGATCAATGGCATAGTACTTTGGAAGTGTTTTAAGGCTGGAGGTTGCTAAAGGATTTTTTTTAGGGAATGGTTGGAAATCTTTCCCTCTCTGTTGAGCAAGCTTTGGCCTTTTTTAAATTCAAGGTTTAGCCAATGCTTTTAGAAGACAAGGTTAAGTCATTTTTTTATCTGTCATGCATGTACGAGGGGATAACTATAAGCACTATGTTTAGATGCTCTCATTTCTATTGGTTCTGCCGTGCAGAGTGGTGCTGCAAAAAGGTTGAAATAGCCTACAACTGGAGAAAAGCCTGCCATGCCCTTTGACAAACCATATATTTCATGAAAATGTCCCTTGTCATTGGCTGTTTGGGCTTTAAAAATTTGTTTAGATCCAATCATGTGCCCATGGCTAAGGCCTAGTATAAATTATGATGATCTTTTGTTCAAAAATGTGTTTGAATTAGATTTGCAAAGGCTAAAAAATGGCTCGAACTTGGCAAAAATGCCTTTGTGTATCAATACACAAGGCATTTTTTACTTATGAGTATCAATATAGCAAAGTATGTATCGACTAACAGCAAAAAATTGTTTCCAGTCTCAAGGCATAGAGGTACGTATCGATACTCAAGCATAAATACTGATACATTTGGCCAAAATCACAACTTTAGCTACTGTCAAGTTGTGTATCGATACAATCATGATGAGTATCAATACCTCTCATTAGGTCTCGAGATGAAGCCCTTTTATATCTATACTATATGTGAAATTTTAAATTTTTGGTGACATAACAGCCTCGTGTCAATACTTATGCACTAATATGACTTACACGTCCATTATGCTCATTGATTTACCTCTTTTTAGCTATAAGTAATGAGAGACTAACCCATGTTTCTGAGGATACTCATGATAATTCCCCCCAATGTCTTGGATTATGGCCTTCGACGCTTCAGATGATGTCCTGGACAAAATGGGCAGTTTATATTGTCTATGGACACTAAGTTTTAAGCCAAACTATAGTGGCCACCCATACCAGGGTTGGCACCACATATGGGTTATATGGAATTAATAAAATAATTATTTTAATTAAAATTAAAATTAAGACTACCTTGATTACTGATATAAACAAGAGGGTTATGCTAGAGTTTTTTTCTAAGACTTTGGTGCCACAATTTGAGATTTCTAATCATTATCTTGTGATTCTAAACAAAGTGATCTTTAAGGAGAACCAAGCCATATGAATTTGAAGTTGATCAAGACAAAGAGTGCCTACATACTTTGCCATCTAAGGAGTGGAGAATAATGGAGAAAGCTAGTTGGTTGAAGCTTTCACATGATCTAGAAATTCTTGGATGGCATCTTTAGATCTGCAACTCAACTAACTGATTAAGATGGTTTTATTATATATAACAATATTATTTAGTACAATTGGATTAAAAAATTTTAAAAATTTTGCTGCTCATATGATCAGTGTTTCTTATTGATTAATGAATGAATAAGTAAGTGAATAAGGCAGTATTTAATGGTACAGATTGGATGCTAAGCAATTGGCTAAGTATGAGACATGAAGATTATTGTAGGGTCAAGAATTTAAGGAATTCAGGTTATGATTCAACACTATTGTTTCATCAACCAAAAATCTTTACTTTTATTCATTCATTTTTTAGGTACAAAAAGAAAAAGCCAAAAAGAATTGCTTTTGCGGAGACTTCATTTTTCTAGCTATGTAATGCTTCTAGGGAATCTTTGTAAATACAAAAAATTCTTTTTATATTTACAAAGCCAACCAAGTAGCCAAAATGTTATCTCAGTGATCATTTTATTGCCCCAAATATTCTAATGCATCCAATAATGCAACAGAAGTTTAGCAGCAAAATTTAGCCTTGGTTCGACTTGAATTACACTAGCATCAAGTAGATCTTAAACGTTTCTTTTGAACACATTTATTTTTCTATCGAATGCCTACATAATTCCTCATGTTATTCACAATGTGCATTTATGTCATGCCATTTAAGATAAGGGGGTTTATGGGGAATAATATGCATTGGCATAACGAGCTAATTTTAAAACAAGAAAAAGTACAGTTCTTTATAAATCTGTTAAACATATTGAAATAATGATTCATTCATGGTTTTTTCTCAATATGGGCACCAAAAGATGATGGGGTAGTACTGGGAAAACCAATAGAGTTGAAAGGTAGGCTAAGTTGCATAGGTGGAAAAGTGGGTGGCTTTACTTCAATCATGTGAAGAGGCCAGGGATTGAATCTTTGTTTAGCAGTATACCACGTCCAGTTTTTCAGTCGTCAAATGCCATAGGATAGGTTGAAGGTATTGGTGACTCTTGGGGATCACCTAGAAGATCTCTAACAATTTTTGTCAACTTGAACAATTGTTCCTTTCTCTATTGGATTATGTGTCCTATACCTTCGACTATTCCCTCCAAGGAATTTATTTGTGCTTCCAATCGATAATCTAGACTCTGATTTTTGGGATTCATTGAGGATAAGGATGCTCTTGGGCAAAATTCCTTTTTCATCCCATGTAGACCCTTGACCATTTTTACTAGTCTATCGAGTAGATTTTCCATTCTGCAGACTTCATGACCAAACTCTTCTTGGATGGACTTTAACGTGCTGATTCTAACCTTTAAATTATTGTCCACATCTTAGTCCATTAAATGCAATAAATGGAATGAATTTAGCACATTATGAAAATATTGAATGCATGAACATAAAAACAAATGAATATGTGAACCTTATAAATATAAAAATGTTTGAATGAATTTAGAAGTTTTCATGGGATATGGATGTTGTGTAAAAATTGAAATGGAAAAATTGTAGAACTATTTTTTCTCTTTTCTTTAGTCGGCCTAAAAGCTTCAAAAATTTGATCGATCTAATTTGGATTTTGGTTTTTCTTTTTTTTTGCTCCTCCTTTTTCTTCTTTTTTCTTTTTTCCCTTTTGGTTTTTATAATTTTACTCTTTTCTTCTTTTTTGTTTTTGAAAAAAAAGGTTCATATTTTTTTAACTTAAAAAAGAATCCATGAAATCTAATTTTTTAGATCACAAAAATTTTTATTAAAAATGAAATAACAAAGACCAAAAATTACTTTGAGATAATTCATCATGATATAGCAAATCAAGGCAAGTAATAAATAAAAATAAAATGTTATGATAGCAACACAATGTACGCTTATCAATATCAAGAAAATCAAATCATAAAAGTAAAAGGTTAAAAGCATTCCCTTATGTGTACGTAATTCGGTAACTTCTAAAATCAAGTATGGCTCTAACTAGGTGAGGCCCTTACGGTTCATAACATGAAGCTCGGGTTAGACATTTAAATAGGTTTTTAAATTGCTCCTTGAGCCCAAAAAGAACCGAGAAGGTATCTTAATCTTTACCCATCACGAGTTTATGTTGGAAAGGTTTTAATTCAACTGAAAGTATCTTCCATGCCTATAACAAGGCTACGACCTCGGGCAAGCACAGGAATTTACACCCGGTAGTTTTTTCATTGGCCTAGACAAAGGCTAACACTTTAAAAGCTAGAGCTACTTCACCACCTCATATACTCTTGGGTAACCTATGTCCCCTCCATATGCCTAAAGGAAAGTCTAATGCATAAGCATATGCAAAGTGTATGTAGAGGAACAAACACACTTTTTATGACTTGACTCTTTCAAAAATAATAAAACACTTATATCCTAAATATCCCATAAAAATAACATTGCGAAGTAGGGTTTCCATATGAACAATAAATATCAGAATTTCCATATAAATTAAAAAATGAAAAAAAATTATTCTAAAAATATCGAGAATTATAGTTAAATAGTGGTTAAAATCGAACCAATCAAAATTTAATTAACACATAATTAATTTTAGGCTTAACTCTTTAACTGTCCTTAGTGGAGTCACCAAGATGTCGCAACATGGTTGGGATATGAATCCTGACTAGCCAGACTTAAAAGGCAGGTGTACCTGTTGTTCCTATATATCTTTTTATGTCATTATTCGTTCATTTTTAAGGGCCATATTATTATTATGTTTCCCTTTTTTTGGAGATTGGGTCATCAAGATGAATCAATTACTCGGTTTAACCTTAAATAATGTTACAAAATGACAATTTATCATGGAGTTGCCACTAATCTATTTTGGCTTGGTGAGATTGGTCACCTATCAGAATTCGTATTTCCAGGGTTATAAACTCTTAAAAAACCTTTAAGGTTTGTGTTCATATTAGAGATTGCATGAAAGGGTCTGAGATTTGGTTGCAATCACGAGTAAGGATTGATCCCTCTCATGACACCTGATAATCGGTACTTTATTAATTATGTATTAAATTAAAATTTGATCTTTACCCAGTTTCAATATTTGGTATTTAATTATAGTTTCCATATAACAAAATAAAATTTTATGAAACAAATTTATTACTCCATATGAAAAAAAATCAGGTTTTCAATATTTTTTTTAAAAGCAAAATACCTTTCGCATCACATCAGAGGATTGAAAGAATATAAAAGGTTTAATCATTATCTTTTGCACCCCATCAAAGGGCCCAACGAATACGAAAGGTATTCAAAAATCAAAATATCTTTTGCAACCCCCATCGAAGGGCTAGAAGGATAAGAAAGGTTTATTTTATGAAATTCATAAAAAAAATCCCAAATTGTTTGCTTTTAAAAAGATATCTTGTTATTAAAATAATTCATGAAACCCTTTTTATATGCTAGAAGAAATTACACATGTTACTTTAATTCAGAGACACTATCTTAATTTTAAAACTTTTAGTTTTATAAGAATAGTAATAATTTGTTCTAATACCCATTTTTGATGAAAAGTATAAAACTAGACTCTAGGGACTCGGATTTGGTCGAAGAGACCAGAATGTCTCCTAAAGTATGCCTTCAACATGAAAGTATTCCAATATCTCTGAAGGACTCAATTCTAGAGTAAATTACTAAAATGTCTCTAAAGTATACCTCTGACAAGAAAGTATTCTAGTAACCTTAAGGGACTTGATAAGGATCATAAAGGATGAATATATCCCTAATGTGCACCTTCGTCATGAAAGCATCTTGATGATCACATAGGACTCAGTTCTAAGGTAAATTACTAAAATGCCTTTAAAGTCTACCTTCAACATGAAAGTATTTGAGTAACTTAAAGGATTTGATAATGTAATAAATGAACATAAGTAATCGTATAGCACAACTTCGACATATAAGTATCTCAGTGATCACATAGAACTTGCTTCTAATATATATTACTAAAATATCCCTTAGATCTACTTCGACATTAAAGTATCCTGATATCCCTAAAGGACTCAAAAACATTATGAAAGGATTAACCTATCACTAATGTGTACCTTCATCATGAAAGTATCTTAGTAATCACATAATACTCGATTTTAAGATAAATTACTAAAATACCCCTAAGGTATACTTTCAACATGAAAGTATCTCAGTAACCTTAAGGACTTGAAAATGATATGAGATTATAATTTTACCTTAGATGGGTAACTTGGATACCAAAGATGACCTAAAATGCAAACATTGCTAATAGGCCCTTAAATTTCTTAAAATTACATTTTTTACCCCAATATGGCTAAAAATTTCTAGAAATTTTTAAATGATCAAAATACTCTAAATGGGTAATTTGATATGTGAAATGCCTTTTTAACCTTACAAATGCAATGTTTTCTTAATGGACTCCAAAGTTTCCTAACTTTGTAAAATAGCCCCAATGTGACTTAAAATCACAAATAAACATCAAACAGATCAAAATCAACAAGGAAAATTTATCAAATATCACAAGGACCATTTGACCAACTATTTTTGGCCTTGAAACAATATTTTTACTTTTTGCAAACGAAATCCTAAACTTTTTAAAATTATAAAATGACTTTTGAAAGGTTAAAAAATGTATGCAATGCATCTAAACATGTTTAAAATGCATGCAAAACGCTCCTAAAGTTCCACTAAGCATTCGGCCAAGCTTTGATGGCCTTGGAAAAAATTTTGTAATTTTTACAATTTAATCCCTGCATTTTCCATAATTATAAAATAGATGAAAAATAAAAAAAAACTTTAACCAATCACACATATGATTAGGCCAAGCTTGGATGTACCTATCCAAGCCTTAAAAATGTTTGAGAAAATTATTTATATGCACCTATAATTTTCAGACTATACAAAATAGTCATTAATATCATAAAACAAGAAATAAAATCCCATCAGAATGTTACCAACATATTCGGCCAACACATGGAACTACCAAAAACAATTTTTTTCTTCATAGGACTTCATGAGTATTAATACAAATATATACCACCAAGCTTAAATATAGACAAAATTAGGAAAAATAATGAACATATCAACATATTTCATCAACAATCAACATGAAAATTATATATAAAATTATATAGTCTGAAATCAGGAAAATAGCATAAAATTATATGCAAACAATCACAACATTGTTTCCATAACAAAACATGTATTTTCATGATAAAAATCAAATTATTGCCAACAAAAATCAAATATAACAATTAAATTTAGAAACTTTGATCGTGACCCTTGGTCTTTAAAAATGGACTAAAATCTATGAACACAAGTAATCAAAAGGCTCACTAAAAGGAAGAATAATGCATGAAATAAACAAAAATTGAAGCCTTTACAAAGAAACTACCTTTAAAAGCTTGAAAACTTAAGAAATTTTGATGTTTTTAGCTGGTTTTTGCTTATGGAAGCATTCTTTTTTTTTTGTGAAAGCATCCTTCCCCTTTTTATAAAAGGGAAAGACCGACTAAGGGGCTGAAATCCTTCTTTAGCCGAATGTCATGTTATTTTTTTCTTTTATTATATTTTATTTTTATTACTTTTTAGATTTTTTTTTTTTACTTTTTTGATAAAGCTTAATTAAAGATTTTTGTCATTTTATGTGACTCACCATGTTGAGTCATCTAGCCTAATATTAGGCTTTATAATGATTTAGAAGAAAAATCTAATTTAGACAAAAATAAATTATATGGATTAAATTGTAATAAATTAAAAATTATGTGTTCAAGAAATAATATTTCACATAATAAATTTAATAAAAAATTTAATCACAATTGATTTATCGGGCTTATTAGAAAACAAAAATAGGCTTATTAGGCTTATTGGGCCCATTAGAAAAACTAGTTTCAAAGCCCATGAAATAGACAAATAAATAAATTTTGTCTCATTAAAAAATAAAAATAATAAAGTTTCCATATAAAAAATTTCAAAAGTAATTTTAAAAAATTTTATGTGCAAAAAAAGGTAATTAAGATTTCAAACTGGTAAAATATTACGAGAAAATTGTTACAAAAGAAAATTGATATTTAATCAAAACGAATTAGAATTTCAAAAAGCTACATCATGCTATTTTCTTAAGATAATAAAATATTTAAAATTCTGAACTCTAAAATATTTTATAGTTGAGAAAAATTTATGTTTTATAACCGAGAAAATTTTAAAAATATGCTCAAATTTATAAAAATAAATTAAATTCAATATGTTACTCAAAATATTAATTTATAAAAATAATAAAGATAAAAGCTTGAAATCATAAACAAATTTTATAGAAAAATTTCGTGAGCATGATACTCCGGTATCATGAAAAATTCAAATTTAATAAATAAATCTAACAACTCGACACCTCGTAATTTAAAATGTTAATACGAATTTTTTAAAATATTTTAATTTGTTGGGATGAGTATTGGCATAAATACTACATAAGTATTGATAAAAATATAATACGGTCAACTCTCAAAATTTCACAAAAAATCTTGAAAAATCTCTAAAAATAAAAAAATTGACAGTAACATTGTAGGCAAAAATAAATTTTAAAATTTTAAAAGAATAAATTTAAAAACTAATTTTTATCTTAATGTTCATTTTTTATCAAAATTTATTCTATAAAATCCTTGAAATGATAATTTTTCTATTACATATACAAGCGATCATTTAAATAAAATTAAATAGGTCTTTAAAACATCCTATCTATCAGGGAAAGTCAACTTCCAATAAAACAATTATCTAATTATTGGTCTTGAATATTTTAAAATTGCTGAAAAAAGGCCGGATGAAATTAAGTGTATAGACTAACGATAAGCGTTCTACAGCAGGAGATAAAGAAAATTTCCGACGTACCAGCCCAGGGCAGAGCCCTGCTGCTGGCCGTGTTTTTGCAAGCAAAAATTCTGAACCAAATGTCTAGACCTGTAAATATCCCCTCTACAGGTTAATTTAGGTATAGTTCCTCGATTTCGTAGCTTTTAATAAATGGATGAGACAGGACCTGTTCAAATATTCACGTAAGACATGCGTGAGTCTTTGCTTTCAAAGGCACAGCTTCTAATTCAACTGTAAAAAAATAATAATAATAATTGTACCTAAAATAAACTGGTTTGATGCTTGTAAACAGCATTTATTTTATCCATGTGTATGTTGAGTTTTATGTCATGTACCGTA
>JBBYHO010524679.1:4828-17556 GCA_038382025.1 Adansonia gregorii | reverse complement strand
TAATCCATAATTATCCCCAATCCAACGAGTAATATAAGAGAAGTTTCAGTATTATTTAGAGCTGGGCTATATCTATGCCAATAAAAGTTGCCTGTAAACTATGACCATGGAAATTAAATTTTAAATCTCAAATGCCCAAGGAATTTGCACATCGGTTCTAGATCTAACTTGTTAAGTGGTATTAGTTTTAAATCAGTAAGAGCTGAGTCGGAAGGCACAACTCGAACGTTCAACGAATAACATAGGAAACCAAACAAGACGTAAGATATAAACAAGGAAGCAGCAGCTGAGAAGAAAAAACCCAGAAATAATGAAGATATACGCAATCTACTTTAAATGTTTTCTCTTTAGCCAACTGGACTTGACAGTTGAGATTTATGATTAACACCTAAAACATATAACTCAACATTATGGTCGTCATGGTCTATACGGCAACCTATCTTTCAAATTTATAAATCAAAAAGATTTCAAAGTTCAGACATAACATTTTCAAATGGAGCACATAAGAAAAAAACAACTTAACTATCAAATCTAATACCAAAAAATGAAAAAAAAAAAAAAAAGACCTAACGAGTCGTAAATTATCCATGTTAAGTACTCCATAATGCACGATTATATATATTATTTTATATAATAAGGCATAAAAGTTTTTTCTTTTTGATTGCAAGTCAGTTTAAGGAATATACAAATAAAAAAATCTCATAAGCTGAAAGTATGGACATTTAGCCAGATTTTATGTTTCTCGACTGAGAGTGAGTTTGAATACAGGTATGCACTGTCACCAACACAATATACTTATTGTTTAATTTTTTTTATCTATTTAAAAGATCATAATATATACTATATCTTAATATATTATATGTCAACACAGTTATTGGACTCGGTTATTTTAGAAAAAATAAAAAGTTCGAGTAAATAGGCTTGATTAACAATTAAACCATTGAAATTCCCCCTCCCCCCACCCAAAAAAAAAAAAAAGGAAAGAAAGGTAAGCTGAGAATAGAAAGGGATCTTTACTTCTTCAAGAGAGATTGAGCTTCATTATCAGTCACCTGACCTCCCAACACCACTTTGCCGATTCCATCCGACGGCTGTTGTTCAATACACCATTCGTCAAATGTGTACCGAAAACAAGCAGGCATAATCATAAATGTGTATAAACAAACCTGTCTGGAACGACCAGAGGGACGCTGGGCGGAGGCAGAGGAGGAGGCGGCCTCATTGGAGGTAGCAGAAACTTGAGCCTCCGTCCACGTCAGCATATGGGCGGTTGAGGTCTGAGGCTTTCGAACCGCCGTGCTTCTCTCCATTTGTGTGGGCTGAAAGTTAACACAAATTTCAAATTTATAAATGTTTGGAGATATTTTTATGTTCGAAAAATGGGGGAAAAAAACACGATTTGAATTTTCTTAAAAGGATACTTATACACACAATTATCAACCAATTACCGAACTTTTTGTTTTAAATTAAAGATTCGTACTCCCGTCGTTGCAGAGAATACGAAGACTCGCTGTTGAAGGCTGACACGTGTTGGAAATTTTTTTAAAATAAAAATTCATAAATAGTTACAGTAATTAAGAAAATCAATATTATCTCTTTAACGTATGAAACATATTACCTACTTTTGTACAGATATGATAATATTTGATGTTATAATATGATTTAAATAAAGTTAAAAAAATACGGTATGATAAAATAGGAATATATTTTTAAAATTTATAAAATATAAATAATAAATATATTAAAATTGATATAAATATAAAAAATTTTAATCATAATTATGACATGATAAATATACGAATATGATACGAATACATGAATTGTTAGTTATGATTTCATTTTTTTAATAATAAAAACAATTTAACTAATTGAATTTTGTTTTTCATTCTCATAATTATTTTTATAGTTCATTTTTTATATACAAATAATAGAATTTTTAGTTTCATGATGATATTATGAAAAATTATAATACATCTCATTTTTTTATTAATTTCTTTTATTTTTTAACATATTTTATGAATACATGAAATTTGATTATTTATATGCATATTATAATATTCCATGTAAATTAAGAAGCAGAAGACTGTGTAACAATGTTTGTGTATATATTATATAACAATCATTGATAAACTCAAAAATCAAAGAAATAAAATGCAAAAAAAAAAAAAAAATAGACATAATTGTTGATAACTTTTTTTTCAACTAATCTTAAGTGAAGGAACTTGATGAAACATTAAAAAAAATATTATATTATTATGATAAAAAAGCAATGAAATGGTAAAACATCACATTTGCATTTATGCCCAAAATTAATGTAATATTTATTGAATCTAAGTAGGAACCAATTAAAATTCAAGGAGCATTTAATTTTTTTCTCCTTTTGTTTTGTTTGGGCAAGGAAAGACAATGCTTAATCAAACAATATAACTTGGTGTGTTCACTAAGCATAGTGTTTTGAATAACATTAATTAGGTACTTAGCTTTCCAGATTAAAATTTATAATTTGGGTAATTATATATATAAGTTATTCACTCATTATCAATCGTTTGTGAGTAGAATATTAAATTTTTAATTTTAATAAGTATTGATGACAATTTAATTTTTGATCATCTCAATTACTAAAAAATTAAAAATAAAAATTTCTTACCTCATAAAGTTGCCTAAGAGAACATCACAAAAAAAAATCAAAACTTAGATATGTGCATGAAAATTATAGGTGTACATAAATAGGTAGGATTTGAATAAAAAATTTTGTTTTATCGTGGTTCAACTTGAAAGTTCGTTTTGCTATTTCAAAAATATAAAATTATTTATGTAATTAATTTAAATATAAATATTGTTTATTACTTTATAATAATTTAAATCAAATCGAGCCATCTTGAATTATTAAAAACCTATTTTGAACTCAATTAAAATTGAACTGAACTTTTAAGTTGTACGAATAATCCAACTCACAAACATGTTAATGAAAAGCAAATTAGTTAAAACCAAATAATAAAAAACAAAAAACGATGCTATACGGTAACTTAAATTGATACCTTCCTTGAAATAATTTCAAATTAGTTGCAAACATGAAACCTATTTCAAATTTGGATCTAAGTTAGGTTAAGTGTTGCACATCAGATTAAACTATATATATATATATATATATATCATTTTTCTCATTTAACGAGATAACATATAGATAAATTATGAACATTGAATAGGTTAAGTGTAGCATGTCAATTTTTTTTATATAGATATTTCATTTATTTTATCTAAAATTAATTCTATTTAAAGATTGATGGTTCTTCGAATATGTACTCATACAAACTCAAATTTTAACTTTTTTTCATAAATATGGGTATATCTTACCACTTATGTCAAATAACAATGTCAAATTAAATTATTTGCAATCGAGCTTGTTGATTGATAACCAATAACAGAAAATGGCACATTAGTATGTTTTGTTTCTATTTATGTTTCAGCTTGGGAAACAACTCCTTGACCATGAAAAAAATGTTTGGTTTTGCCTAAAACCACTCAATATTATAAAAAGTCTTGGATGCTCGAAAATAGTACTATTAAGTCCAAATTTTTCGATTTTTTTTTTGTTTTTGTTCAACTAAAAATTTTATTTTATTGTTCATAATAATATTAAATTATTATTTCTATATTAATATTTATATATTTTATAATTAAATTTAATTAAAATATTTTTATTATGAAATAGTAGATTGAACCAATCAAAATTTGTAAAAACCTTATCCAAGTCTCAATCTGTATGAACCGGACCTACCAAACTGGACAAATAATTCAACCTTTAGACGGGTCTAGGAAAAAGTATTTATTTTCATTTGATCTACTAAACAATACACTTACATATATAGGAGTAAAATTATTATTAAGGACAAGATACTTGATACTTAAAATATTTTGATACATAAAAGTCAAAATATCATCTGTCAATTAATGTAACTTATAAGATACAATAATTAATTAAAAAAATTGAGTTAAAGCTTTAGTTATGAGTGCAAGAAAATCAAAGTGTTAAAACTTGATGGATCAATATGCAATGTTTGAACATAATCATTCAAAATTTGGAATAGGATAGAGCCGCAGCCCCCAAGTCCTCAAAAATTAGGTTTAAGTGTTGCATTGATTTCTCAAAAGAGTCTTCTTCATTTTGCAAGATATCTCTCCAATTTAAAAGTAGGTTATAATGAAAATGATATGCGAATAACAAGGTCGACAAAATGTAGCACTTTTCTTGTGTTTGCCTAAACATTGAAGAAATAGGGTCCTCATTTTTACCAAGAAAAAAAAATTGAATAATGATGGTGTGTCAATTTCTATTATTCTAGTTGGGAAACATGTTAATTAAGAATGAAGTGTCAATTTGTTGGGAGTAACCTCCTAATTCCTTCCCTTGCTTAAATTAACTAGATTAATAACTATACACATAAATGCATGATAGCAATTAATGCCTCCAATTTTGGTCACATCATGAAATATAACCATTAAAAATTAGGATTAGGATCTAGTTCATTGGTTTTCAATATAATCATTATTATTATTTACATACGTAGAATTTATTTATTAATTTTTAAAATTATATTTGTGAATGGTGATGCAATGTATCAATAAAGGGAGAGCAGACTCAATGGCAATTGACTGGATAAACAAAATAAATACTAAAGTGATATAAAAGAAATAACATTATATATCTAGAGAATTATTTCATATATTGTCAGAGAAATGTAAAATCTTTACAAGTAAAACTAATTGAATGACAAATATCTTTGAGATATATTTAAAAAATAATAAATAATAAATTAAACATGTGTCATTCTATTAAACTTATTTGTGAAGATTGTACACTCTAATGAATAATAATCTTATATACAGAGAGAGAGTGCGCAAGTTAACAGGTCATTGCTTATAATTATTACAATATCATTAATTAATTGTAATTTTGAATTGTGTAAATTTTTATCAAAGTATACTACATAATAAAAAAAATATAGAATCTGTTTTATGATTTGCATTAATACGATGATAAAAGCTTAAACAAAAGAACAATCATTTGAGCTCAGCACAAGTGAAAAGAATGGGATTTGGATTTGGAAAAATAAAAAAAGAAGAAGAAAATTTAGGACCAATCATCCAATTATATTAAAAAAAGAAGTCAAACCAGGAAAAGGAATTATAATTATTCACTAGAAAAATAACAACATATATTTTCAAAAACCTCCAAGAAATTGACCTAATTATATTCCTTCTTCAAAAGAGTTTAATGGAATCCCTATTCACTCTCTCGTATCTACATGCTAAGAACCTATACTTCCTCAGTGCTTTAGCAGCTAGAGTGCCTCCATGGCAGCTGCTAGTGCTAATATATCATAGTCTGCAAATGAGTTGTACCCTCCACAATTATCATTGCATCCACAACCATCCAAATTGTTCTTCAACCTATTCTTTCTTTTCTTCTTGTTCTCTATTTCCACCATCGATGGACCTCGAAGGACTACTTTCATTGATATTTGTAGTGATGGAGGGTGGTTAAGACTTTGAAGAACACGATCATGATTCACTGAAACCATGGTAAGCCAATATTTCTCAATCTCCATGTTTGGCGATTCAAGAACGGCTTTCCATGGCATTTCAGCTCTTCCCAAAACCTGTGACTTCCCCATTTTGCCAACAACCGGCATCTTGCTCCTCCTCCATCTGAGCTCGAAAAGAACAGTTTGTTGCTTCAGGTCACTTAGAAATTCTTCAGCGCCTGAGCATTCCAAAGAGAAAGGCTCATCCCAAACGAGCAGCCCTGATGACTTTGAGGTGATCTCCTGGCTGTTTAGCTGAATTCTTTTGTTGTTTCCTGCAGAGAGGTAGAATCTGACAAAAAGGTTTCCGGGGGACTTTTGTTCTATGTTTTTGGCTTGCAAGATTCTCAGTTCACAAGAAAGTGAGGAAAGGAAATGAGAAGCACCCATTGAAGAGAAACAATTCTTAATTTGATAATATGGGTTCTTTGGTGAGAACTCTTTGAGTTAAGCTGATTGTACTTAGATGATATATATATATATATACACACACACACACACATATATATATAGAGAGAGAGAGAGAGAGAGAAGGGCTGTTGCATGTAAAGATAATGGAAAGGAAAGCGGGATTTGCTTTTAAGGAAACTGGTGTTTGATCTTATCCACACAAAGAGATAAAAAATATGGTATTTAGTGGAAGAAAGTGAATCAGCCATTTGTATTAGTATTAATTAAAGTATCTGTTTTGGCAATTGGCATTCAAAATTGAAGTTAGAAGATCCCGTGAGATTCTATAGCTTAAGAGTTAAAAATTAGAATAAGCCTCTTACGAAGATGAAGGGCTGGAAATTCGTTTAATGCTAATCTGACCCTTGCAAAAAGTTAATTGCAATTGTCACTACTGTTCCACTTGCTAATAATATTTATTTTATATCTGACATATTTTAGTTTTCCTTTTTGATAACTTAGCTAGAAACAAAGGACCAAAGTTGATAGAAATTAATAACATATACAAGCAGTGGGTATGTGTATGAAATCTTATCCAAATCTAGTTTGATTTTTGGTACTTTGTTTGCACTAGAACCCTTCACAACCGAAAGATTCTTGGCTTCACAATTGAGGGAAAAAAAAAGGAGAGAAAAAGGTCATGAAATGGAGAAAATTAGGGTTTGGAGATCCTCTAGGAGATTTCATCACACTGGGCTACAGCTAGCTTGCTATATAAAAAACTAAATTAAAAAAAAAAAGGTTGGGGGGGGGGGGAGGGTTAAAAGTTGTGGTTAACACGTTCGCAAGGGGAATCATGAGCAGCCAGCCAGCCAGCCAGCCTACACCCAGAGGCATTTCGTAATATGTTATGACTTATATTTAGCTCACACATACACTTTTTTTAAAACGCAATAAGATTTTCTTGGCTAAATGACAAGCTGCTGGCTGGCGGCCGGCCTCAATAATGGCTTCCTATTCGTTGTTGTAACTTGTTTAATTCCTTTATCCTAAAATATAATATATATATATATATAGGAGGTGAATAGATAATGTGATCAGTTAGTATAAAATTAAAATTAAAAATGATAATAGTAATATTAAAATTAAATAATAAATGTGTTTGGATTTAAAATTAAAGATAATAGTGAGTTTAAAAATAAAAAAATAATTATTAAAGACATTAAATTAAAATAAATATATAATAAAAATTTTAAATAATTTAACATTTATAAAATTAACAAATTATTAAAAATATTTTTCGTTATTATTATTTATTTTTAATTTTTTTATATTAATTATATTAATAGTTGTTAATTTATTATAATAAAAATATTTATTATTTTAAACCAAAATTTATATTAAATTTCTAATTGAAAAACAAAAAGGAATTAAAAGATAGAAAAAATATATTAATGGAAGAAATCTTGCAGTGGGCAATATATTTTCCCACTGTACCTTGAAGGGATGCATGATTGGAGTCAAAAAGTGCTCAAAGATTGTTTATTAAGTTAAACAAAGAATTATATATAATATCCTAAAATTCGTTTATTAAATAAATTAAACATAAATAATATACGTTGAATTTATTTATATTTATGAATAAATTTATTTACAAAATATTTAAAATCTATTTAATAAATTATTTATAGTTCGTTTGGTTCAATTATATGTTCACAAATATTTTTTAAAATATTTGTAAAGAAATTCATTTAATTTAAATGAGTTGAACTCAAACCAAATTTGAAAACATCAAATTTTAAACGAACCAAGCTCAAACTTCAATTTAAAAAATATCTACAATGACCACAAATCAAATACAAACAAGCAAGCAAGCACAAATAAAAATAAATACGTTTAAACCCAATTCATTCACAACCCAATTAATTTGTTTTTTTCTCAATCTCATTGAACCCTTTAATTTTGTTAGAGGATGCTTTAAGAATGGTCATTGGAATTTCCATTTAAGCAACACTAGCATTTTATATGTTAAAAGCCAATTATATTGATAATTAATTTATGATTTATATTTTATAAACTATTAGTATATATATTCATATACTAATAGTAAATTACATACTATCATCTGTTAAATTTTATATTTATTTATAATTATTTTTTATTTTTAAAATTTTTGTATTGATTTATTGATGAAATACCATTTTAATATTCATTGTTAGTGTACAGACTTATACAATAACGGTTTATCAAATACAAGCTCGTTAATTGAACTACAACATTTAATATAAAAAATTCTATAAATACATACTTTCAAAACATATAAAATATTTTAATGAAACAATCATTAGCAAAATTGATGCATTTCTCTAAAATTAAAAAAAAATTACAAATGTTGAAATTTAAATTTTAAATTTATTGAATAATATTTTTTTAAAAATAATTGAATGAAACAATTCAATTAAATCTTAAATCCTATTCAAATAATAGTGATAAAAATCAATTTTGCATCAATTCAATAATTCTTACAACAGAAAGGGCCATGGATTTTACCCCATAAAAGGGGAAAAAAAGAGTAAAAAATAGGGTTAAAAAAATGAAAACCTGTACATGAAATTTTTCTTTATGCTTACATATATTATGGTATACTTTGACTGACTGTTCCCGTTTTAGTAAAATTCCTAACTACCAGTATTTGCTATAATCTGATCTAAACTTGCTTCTCCTTCGGGCTCAACCGCATACATTGAGCAAATATGACAGCCTGTGGAGTAAAATAAAAAGTAATCTGTTTTCCAGGAAATTAAGATATATTTCCCGAATCTGACATTGGTTTTGGCTTTCCACATTTTCCGACATGATAATGAATTTATCTGGTTATTAAACTGATTCCAGGAAACAGCAAATTCCGGCTCAAGATGCCCCCAAGTTCTTGTATTAAACATCGTACAGTACGCAAACAGAACATTAATCGTTGCATCCAAAATCATTGCTCGATCGAACGAAGCTCCCACTTACCTTCACCATCCACAAGTCGCAATTCCAAAGCGTGGAAAGGTATTAACGCAGGCCGCTGAAAAAAAAAATGAAAATACAACAGCAAAAACCGATAATTACTGCGAGGGAAAAATGACAATTGAAACATGCAACAGTTGGTGCTAAGTGCTAAAATTGTTGCAATTTCTGTATTTCTACAATGAATTAAAGATGTTCAGACAATAATCAGTTCCATGTTTTTTTTTTTTTAAAGTAATGCACTCTCAATCTGAAACTGCTTGCCTGCGATGAGGTAATAACTGTTATTCCCAAATCTTTTGCCAGTCTATAAAGTTGTTCCTCAACATCGACGCTCGTGGCACTGCCATGGGAAAAATGTACACAGGAAAATTGTATAACTAGTGTTTTTTTTTTCCCCAAAGAAAATAAGTGGGAATTTTACGTACTTTGTGCACTCGTCAAGGATACCGAATTTAGGCTTGTGAAAGAATAACCGTGCCTGGTAAAAAACAGAAAGTGCGATATCAAACAACAGAAATTCTGTCTGGTATAAATTGTATAAGTGTTGTTTGCTGAAACATGGCTTGAAGGTGCAACAAGCTCTTAGCTTAACTTACCATGCCTAATCTCTGCTGTTCTCCGAGCGAGAGGATGTCTTCCCAATTGAGATTAGCATCCCAACCACCTTCATCCCTTTCCAAAAGGTAACTCAATCGAACATTTTCGAGGATAGTTTTCAAACGTGCATCAAGAATGTCCCTGGTGTCTGCTGATCTTTTACCTGAAATTTTCGCATGTTCATGATTCCCACCAACATAAACAAATTCAATAGCGTTTTGAACTTAATTATAGTCCATGTCCCTTGATAGCTCATCCAAGAGTTACAAAAAAATTTCAACTATCAATTGCCAAATTCCGGATAATTTTATTTTTTGGAACATGAAAATTCAATCTAATTTCGGTTAACAACTATGTTTTGGGAGAGAGGAAGATCAAAGAAGAGACAGATGAAAAATATAAAAAATAATAAAAAAAAGGGACCTCAATCTTTACTGAGCTTACCACGAATATGATCCTGAACAGAGAATACTAAAAGCTCAGTTTCTTATTGTTGTAACTAATCTTTAATAGACCAATGCACATCTAAATCCATAAATCGCACCTCTTTTTATGCCATATAACTTGAGAGTTTAGAGAAGTAGTTCAATTGACTCATTCACGAGAAATGTCTGAAAGATTGGCATAACAACGATGTGTTTTTTCATGGTTCACTTGAACAAAATTACCGTTCAATCATAAACAAATACTAGATATTGAAATAGAATCCTAAGACATAAGGAAAGCAATGCAACTTGTGCAAGTAGATTACCTTTTCCGTACAACTTCAATTCCCTCAGCTCTGCTTCCTCGCGAGAGAGAGGATATATGATTTGATCCCTTAAAGTTCCCAAGCATGTATATGGTCGCTGAGGAACATAGAAGATGCCACAACCCGATACAGCGTCTTCATCTAAATGATGGGATGGCTTATAAAATCTTCCACTCACGATGGGCCAAAGACCCCGAAGTACTCTGAAAACAGAACTTTTTCCACTCCCATTTGGACCTTAAGAGATTAAAAAACACGTCAGATGCGAATGTTCTGTCAAGGCAAACAATAAAAACTCCTATACTAACCAGTAACAAGCAGGTTTCTTCCTGGTACTACATCACATGTCAACTGCCCAGCTAACAGCTGCCCTGATGAAGTAACTATATCAACGTCGCGAAAAGAAATAACATCTTCAGCATAAAGGCCAGTCACCTGAGATTGCAACAAGCTATCGGTGCAGAAATCCCCTGGTTGGATGACAATCTTGTTAGACGAAATGTGAAACATTTAGACAACTAAGTCTTAAAATAAATATATAGCAAGGCAAAAGAAAGTCAGAACAGAAGTGGCTAATCAACAAAAACATTTATGATGGCGAAAACAGATCAGCTAAGCAGATTACAGGCACATAGACCTAACCACTAGATTTAAGCTACTTTCAGATAAAATTAAATCAACTGGGTAAGAGAAAGCACACTAGCTTCTATGCATTTATATGTTATAATTTATGAATTACACCTTGAAGATACCAAAAAAAAAAAAAAACCTTAATCTCGAAACATTTGATTTGTATTAACTAAAGGTTTTTTGCTCTCAGCTATGGGAACTAAATCTTTTGATGCAATTGTTTCAGAAAAAATAATGAAAATACAAATAAGAAAGAAATGCACGGTATAAACAATCATTACATTAGGAGAGACTAAATTAGATAATACCAGACTGAACAGCATCAAGAAGCTCCTCAAGCTCAAAAACTCGGTTGATGCTTCCAGATAGCTCCAGGAACTTTCTATGCAACTCCATGATGTCACCAAAGGCTAAAAAGCTTTGAGACACAACGGATGCCAGGAATCGGATTCCATGTGCAAGCTCACCTAAAAAATAGTTTAAGTACTTTCACAGAGAGAGAGAGAGGAGGGAGAAACGAAAAAGTACTACAAAAATAGGTCAAATCTCACCTTGAATAGAAATTAAGGCTCGGTCCCCCCTGTGTTCTAAGGCATATAATAAGCTCAAACCCCAAGTAACTATATGCGGAAGTTGTTTTGTGACAAAATCGTCGAGTATACCAGACAGCCATTTCTTCTTCAAAAGTAACAAAGAGTGATCAAGAAGCTCCCTAAATCTTGACTCAACCATCTGTTAATACAAGAAACATAGAATTAGGGGAGACGGCATGGAAATTATGGGGAAAACAGGTCTGGTAACATCTGCATGCACAGCAGCAAACCATGCAAAAGGAAAAAAAAATGGTACACCATCATCCATGCAAAAACTGATAAAGATGGATTTCATGCATAAAACAAATTATCTGGTCTTGTCGTCAGCCTTAAGTGCTGTCATTTCACTGCAAAACATTCCTTCATATAATATAAAATCAAGAGAGAGGGAGGGCGACAATCAAACAATATCTGCCTTGGAAACAAAAAGATGGAAAACATTAATATCAAACTTATTTAATTACACATGGAACCTGCAACATGTAGGTATTCTTATCAAGGATTGACATTTTAAACAATTATTGATGCAAAATTCAAGCCTCTTGAAACCAGAAATTTGTAGGAAAATTGCAAAAAAAGAGTTCATTCTATTAGGGTTCATGCCAGGCATGTAAAATTTACATTATAGTTGCATTCAAACTTCCAATTGCTAACCCATAGAAAGGTTAAATATGCTTTTCCACCAGGAAATCTTCACATCAGCATCAGAAATGATGGAAACAACAAGTTGTATTCAAATACATTAGACATAACAATAAATTCAAGTATCTTACAGCTTTTTCTCGAGCACCGCCTCCAAAGAAAGCAATAGATTCAGCATGAGTGCGCAGTCTTTCGTGCATGAACCTAAGTAAAATATGGTATAAGTTATTAGAATGAGGTATGCAGCAGCACCCAGATATTCTCAAAATTACACACATGCACCCATGGAAGAACATGCTTTTATATTACATATCTCCATGAATGCTTTATGAAAAATCAAAAATGAAGGCAACAGACAGTAAGAATATAACAAGAACTAAAATTGAAAAGCTTAACCAAGGCAAAACTCGTTTTTAAGACATGCTAACATAATAAACCTAAAAATAATTAATTATTAATTAAAATATAAATGCATAAAAGTTAGATAACAACATAAAATTCTTCTCCTATTAGGCATTTTGAATG
>JBBYHO010524658.1:7251-17563 GCA_038382025.1 Adansonia gregorii | reverse complement strand
ACTAAGAGTTTAAGACTCTAATAAATTATATGGCTGTTGGCTAATATTTTAGTTTTTGGTTGTAATAATATATATTGCAAAGCTAAAAGCGTATTATTAATAGAATTCAAGAAGATAAAAATTCCAACCTAACCAGAAAGGTTAGCAAAACTGTTTTTAGGCACCAGAGTGCAATACAACACCAGAACAAAATGATCAAAAAGCAATGGAATAAACAATAAAATCGGCCAATGAAAGAAAGTTGTACCTGTATTTTAGGTAGGCTGGAAAAGAAAGGCCCTTCATCATCCACTGGCCTTCCATGGTTGATGATGAGGCTTATTTAAGCATGCAATTTACTAGTGTACTAATGTATTAAGCCCACAAGTGTTAAGTAGCTGTAAAATATTGTTGCCATTTACCTGTCTCATGTCTCTTTCTATTCTATATATCCAATCTCACTTCTAGAAGTTGATTATAAATATACTATATGTTCATATTGAATGAACATTGTTGTTTTTATTGTTGAACCTCTGGTTTGTTGCATTTGCTCTAAGTCCCTAAACCACCGCAAGCACCACCACCCCGAAGGTCCACAAGTTTTTCCTGAAAAATGGGATCGTTCAGGGTTGCTGGCGTCGTTTACAAGCCGGTAGAGCAGATTGATCTTGGTCCTGCCAGTGATGAGTTTTATCTCAAAGCTAATGTTAAAGGTTTCAATTTCAGCAAACCCAATTTTCCTGCATTCATCATCATCATCAGCCTGCTGCTAATTTTACATCAGATACTCATGCTTGCTTTTTTTTCTCCTCCTTTTTTTATTTCAACTCTTCCTGAAACAAATTCTCAAGCTGTTGCTGAAAATGAATTCCTAAGAACTCAGATGAGAAAAATTGTTTCAAATAAGTATAATATAATATGTTGTTAGCTTCAACAACAGCTTACAAGTCTTTTGTCTGATCCTCATCGAATTGTTCAAGATTTTTTTTAGTACTAAATGAATCGATAATTCCTGACAAATTGCAGATTTCAGATTCTACTTTTTGTTACTTAAAACAGCAGTGGTTGACTTTTTGGTTTATATGAGTAAACTGTTTTAATTTATTTCAAGCAGACGAATTCAGGAGTAGCTTTCAAAATCAATGGTCTTGGTTGCATAATCCTGTCATCTCTCTCTCTCTCAGCCGAAGCTTACCATCTTTAATCAATTCTTTGTACATGTTGTATAACAGCTCCTCGCATGGCTGGATTTCTGGTTAAAATCTTTGCTTGGTTCCTGGAGTCAAGGATTATTGGAGCGCTGTTGTTGTACATATTGAAGAGGAACAATCTAATTCATAAGGTACACTACACACTTAATTAGCTTCATTTTCATTTAATCTTCAAGGAATGCCATCAATAGCGTAGCCTATGATTTCTCGTTTATATTTCCCAAACCTTTAACCTACCTTTATGTTTGGTTAAAATTAAAGCTGTCGCGAAAACAATATATATATATATATATATATACACATATATGCACGCAAATGCACTAAAAGCTGTAAAGATTTAGCTAAAGTTTTCCTAGTACGTCTGTCAGGAGACGGAATCTGGCTGGCATTGCTGCAAACTTGTCTGAAATCATTTAATAACATTAACACCCATATGATGGCATTTTTGGTAAATATTTCCTATGATTTCACGGGGAGAAAGTGCAAAGAATAATCGGCCAATATTCCAGAATGATTCCACAAAGAGAGTTAAAAGACTTGTTTATCATCATTTTTATTTTTTCTTCTTTCTCTTTAATTGTATCAAATTGTTTGATGAGGCATAATTTTTTTTTCCCTAGAAAGGGAAGAAATATCACGGAATGAAGAATATATTATTTACGATAATTATAATATAATTAATCAATTAATATTTAATATTATATAGGACCTCAAAAAAATTATATAAAGTACATATTTATAAGTAATAGATCTTTATATAATTCTTAATTGTGATTGGATAATCGTAATATTATAATAAAAAAATTGTAAGTAAAATCTTTCACTTAGAATGTAAAAAAAAAAAAAAAAAATCTTCAACTAACTGAATTTGAGAGCATTTCCGGTATTATTCTTTTTATTAAAAATATTACAATTATCTAATCATAATTAAAAAATTATGTAAAAATTTATCATTTATAAATATAAGCTTTACATAATTTTTTTATAAACTCTGTGTAACTTTAAATATTCATTAATTATAATATAATTATTATAAATAATATATTTTTATTTAATTTAATGTAAAATCTACAATTTCGGACATGGACTGACTAAAATGTTTGTTCCGACTAAAACGTCTCTGCTTTAGACTTCCAAGGTTCGCCGTGACCCACGGCGTCCTTATATTCAATTTACTACGATTCCATTGGGTCATCATTCTTGCTAGTGAAAACAGTGGTACTCACCGTCCAATCAGGACAATACATACATATACATATATATGATGGGCTATGTTACAAGACTCGGTCATCGATATACGATAGAAATACATATTTAAGGGTTAAACTCATCTCGTGTATGAATTTAAACTAATAAAATTATTTAAAATATTTTAAAAAAATAAAATATATGTATACAATCAGCACATTATTTTAAAATGTTAAAAAATATAATTTCTTCTATAAATATATTTTCTTCTATTTTCTATTGCTATAAAACCCAAAAAAAATCATTTAAATACTTTAATACTCAAAGTCATGTTAGTGTTCGTTTTAAATCATTTCTTTGGACCAAGAACATTTAGGCTCTGCTAGAAACCGCAGGGCAGAATTTTATGCCTTATATAAACTTGTAAACTACTCATATCAAGAGAAATCATTCTAACTTTTGTCAAATAGAAGTTTAAACATGCGGCCACAAAAGACAGTGCTGGGAGTATTTCATTCCTTAATCATGTAATCTTGGGAACTTGCAAGCTTTATCTTTGCTCCCTAAAACCAAATGATGTTATGTTTATCATGGACATGGTTGCTTCTCTTCTATTTATGGTTAATTTCTTACATGTAATGTATGTCTTTTAACCCTTTGAGCAGCTTGTTTCGAATGCAACGCTGGAGGAGCCACCTATGTTTGTTCCCTTGCACCCTTTTGTTGGTATGTATGTGCTAGACACTACTTTTAGCGATTTAGATTATTACATTTTGGATAAACTAGATAGTTCATCTTAAATAAATTCATATTTTTGGAACCATTTTAAAACCAGTTAAACATTGCATCCTAATATTTGCTGCCATTAAGATACCTCTGAATTTTTGATTACTTCCATTTAGAAAATGACAAGCCAGAGGCTATTACTCTATCCTGATTCCTCCATGTATGTGAAAACAACATGCGAGAAAGGAAGACAACTATACTTTTTATACTACATACATCACATTGGATTCCAGACGCAAGAAGTTTCTTATGTTCCAAAGGTGTTTTAATGAACTTTTAAAGCTTCACCTGGTGGACGATAAGACGCAACTATAAGAATGTCTGTAACACCGTCATGTGCTCGGGCTGCATAATTGCTAGTAGAGGGAGATCAAAATAACTGGGGAAAAGAAAAGAGCATCTTTGCTTAGGGGATGTTGTCTTGAGATTTGTGCAGATCATAATATTACTATTTCTCTTTCATTCGTAATCAGTTAAACATTCATCACATCCTCATGTCAAGAAATCAAATTGCATTCTCCTTTTCAATATGTGCTTCCTTTTCTTGTCTCTAATTTCATTGCATCAACACAGAACTTAATGAACAACAGGTCAAACAAATTGACTCTGATGCATCTCCACCAGAGCGAGTTCAACAGGCTATAAATTGCCTCCCTTTTACCTCAGAGAAGTCACCAGATGATTTAAAACCGAGCTGCTTCCGACGCTGGACAATAGCAGATTATTCAAGAGCCTACAGTTCTGGAGAAATAACTCCACGGAAGGTATCATTCTTGGCCATTTAATTTGTGCCAAACTGTCGATTTCCATTTATATGTGTGATTACATTTTCACCTGAAGAATTTAAGAATTTCTAGCAGGCTCGTATAGATAATTTTTAGTTTACTATAGTAATGGAAATCAATTTTCAATTGCACAGGTTGCAGAGAAGTTTATAGATGCCGTGCGTCATTCTTCTAGTGCTCCTTTGCCAATGTCCTTCTTCATTAACTATGATGCTGAAGATATACTAAGCCAAGCTACAGAATCAACCCTTCGGTACGAAAGAGGTAACTTTTTTATTTTTTGTGTTATTATATCAATATTTACATATCCTAATGTTCTTTTTCATTGGGGAATTGTTGTTGCCATTCTTCTGAGACGTAAGGACATAAGCATTCTCCACGATGCTCCGGTTTCTAGACCATTGTTTAATATCAAAGAAAAAAAACCAATTTTCAGTTGATTTCCAAACTTAGCAAGAGTGAACTTCTATTTTCAAGTATGGTCTTTTTTATTTATTTTATTATATCCCTTTGTCAATACCATCTCGCCATTCATATAGATCTCGTCATTCTCTTCTCCAGGGATTCCTATATCGGCTCTAGACGGAGTCCCAATTGCTATCAAGGATGAAATAGATTGCTCTCCATATCCAACTACAGGTCTCCTAATTTCTCCATTTGCTATGTTTTTTACATCAATTTTCTTTCTTAATGGTAATCGCTGTCCCTATCTTGCTCTTGATTCTTCTAGGAGGTACAAAGTGGCTGCATAAGGTTAGACCTTGCCCAGGCGACGCATGCTGCGTTATGCGCCTCAGAGCCTGTGGTGCTATAGTTGTTGGAAAGACTAACATGCATGAGCTTGGAGCCGGAACAAGTGGGATAAATCCTCACTATGGGTGAGAATTTCCGTTGCCTTTCCCTCATATTTAAAATGCATTGATATTCTGCTCGGATTTATCTTTCCATAAAAAATCTTAATTATGAATTACATTACACTCAAATGACTTCAATAAATTTAACACTAACTATATTTTATATTGTCTAGGTTCTTTCCCATCAAAAACATTAAAGATGGTAGTATGTCCCTTTTTTTAATGCTGCAGGACTGCTAGAAATCCCTATGATCCGAACAAAATTGCTGGCGGTTCTTCTAGTGGATCTGCTGCAGTAGTATCGGCAGGATTATGCCCTGCTGCACTTGGTGTGGATGGGGGAGGTAAAATTTGTCATCTTCACGATTTTGGTTCCACCAAAACAAATCATAAATCATCACCCTATAAGGAATTATATGGTCATTAACATTTCAAAAGAAGAAAGAAAAAATTGTGCTGGCTTATTCTGTTCAACATTGTGCCATGTGAATAATAAGTTTAAAGAACCAATGTGCTTCATCTACGGTGTCTGGGTAGGATCTGTACGGATGCCTGCATCCCTTTGCGGTGTTGTTGGGTTCAAACCGACTTTTGGGCGCATACCTCATTCAGGGTGAGAAGTTGTTTAGGATAAAATAATTCTATAAGTTTCATCCGATGTAAGATTTAGACAATATCTGAAAATCCTTATGCTTTTTCCAGTGTTCTTCCTCTGAACTGGACAGTGGGGATGGTTGGAATTCTAGCAGGCACCTTAGAGGATGCATTTATTGTGTGAGTATACATGTTCTTCTCTCCCTTCCTTTTATCAATGCATTTCCTCGACTTTTATAGGTTTCAGTTTGTTAGTTCTAGACAATATATGACTCAGATTAGTTTTCTGTTTTCAGCTATGCTGCTATCAATGGCCAACTTCCATCACATGAGCTAACCACTTTACCTGTAAGTGCTAGTTCCATTAAAATTACTAAAAATTTCGGGTATTTATTGTTGTTTGAAATGCCGACCATCTTCCTTTAAGCGAAAGCTGATTGTGATATAAAATTCAGCACCAAACTGGTTTCTCAAACAAGCCATTTTTTTTTTTTTTTGGGCTAGTGTTGATACTGAGAGTAAATAAAATTTTAGATATTGAAACTGGAAACATAGGTTCTTCGGTTGAGTTTGCTAGAAAGAAGCTGTCGGAAAGTAGCAATTAGCCTTTGCTGGTTTGATTCCCAATAATGGCCTTGCTATGTCTTCTCTTATCTTCATTGCTGATCCTAGAACATTTTTTTATTACGAGCCAAACTAAATTTCAACAACTTTTACTTTTTTTCTTTGGCACATGGATAACCTACCAGCCCAAACTACAGTTTCCGCTGCTAAGCTCAACAAATCCAATATCAAACATCAAGTTGGCAAGATATGGAGAGGTTAGTGTTGTAATTATATCATCAATTATAACATAAGAAGATGAGATTTCTAATTCCTTCCATTCTATTTTTGAACCACTAATTGGTTCGATTAGTGGTTCAATGATTGCAGCGACGAAATCAGAATATGCTGCTCCAATGCTCTGCACTTGCTTTGTGAGACTTACAAGTGGAAGGTATTATTAGCCATGGATGTTTTCTTTAACCAATAAGTACCCGTGTTTTATATTTTAATTTTTTGTATACAGACTAATTGGAGCAATCAACTTCCCTGTTGCTAGAATCTAATCAGATGATAGACTTTCTAAATAATAAAAAGCACTGGCATAAAATACAATGATGTTAATGCTAGATGATGATTGATACCATTTCCATTTCAAAAATAGCATATCTAAAATGTTATTAACACATCACTAGTGATTGCTCACTAATCCGCAAGGGTCTATTATTCACAAGACTGTAGAGGTTACTATACCAGAGATAGAAGCGATGCGCCTGGCACATTATCTGACCATTGGCTCCGAATGCACTACTTCACTGAGTTCTCATCTCGAGAAGCTGTATGCTATGTTCCAAGCTTCAACCCCATATTATCCTCTCATATTTCATTTCTTTGTCCAGGATTTAAAAGCTCAGATGCTGACAGTATAAACTTGTTTTGAGAATAGGGATTTTGCAGAATTAGGATGGGATGCAAGAGTAGCACTTAGGGTATATGGTGCTTTCCACAGCAACGAGTATATAAAGGCCCAGAAAATGAGGTAAATTGCAGCCAATATTTACTTTTTAATTAAATTGTCACTTATAAATAAATGATTGTTAATGATATGATGCAATTGTTTCAATTCAATCATTTTCTTCTATTTTCTCAAAAGCTTTATATGATATAGCTCGAAGTTTTTCCATTTGTGAAATACAAACCGTTTCAAGAATTAAAAATTTCGCATTAGAAGATCTATAATAGATTGTTTGTTATGATTTTAGATTCTGCAAACCTGGTACTATGATCATTTTTCTTGACTACACATATGCAGGAACCGCCAGATGCGGATTCATAACAGCATATTTGCCAAGGCAGATGTCATAGTTGCCCCAACAACTGGGTAGATTCTTTTTCACTACAACAGCTTGCATTTATTTTTGCAGAAAGAAAAAAAAAATTACTTTTTCTTTTCTCCAAGGATCTAAAGGAAGATTGCCGGTAGCAACTTTAGTCTTTTAATTCAACTTCCCCCTCTCCAAGACATTGTCTTACAATGTCTTAGTGATTCTTTTTTTTTTTTTTTTCAAAGCAGTGTGACTGCATACACAATATTTGATGATGCTCAAAAGACGGGTGAGCTTGACTACATAAATGGAGGTATGAATTTTGACTGATTTTTCCAGTACGTATGTAGTTAAAATTGTCATGCTTTCGAGTCAAATCAATTAATAAAGAGAAGCTATTGCAAAACGGAAGTTAACTATTTTTTGTGGTTTATTTCAGCTGCCCTTGTTCGATATCAGATAGCAGGAAACTTTTTGGGACTACCTGCCGTGACTGTTCCTGTACAAACTTATTACTGCTTCTCATCATTAAAAATTTATGTTGCTATTTGGTGGCTATTAGCTTCACTCAAACAGTAACATTTCTACTAATATCAGTTCTCCATGTTTCCTTGATAGGTTGGTTATGATAAAGCAGGTTTGCCAATTGGCCTTCAATTTATAGGGAAACCATGGTCAGAACCCACTTTAATGCATATAGCATTTGCGATGCAGGTAGGCACATAAGATGCCAAATGGTATGACAGTTTAAAATATGCTTGAATTTCTGGTTCCTCTCTCGGGTATTTATCACTCTCGAGAATGTGTCATAAATTGCACTACATTATTGAATTGAATATATCCAAAACCACAGAAAATGCTGGCTGAGTCAGGTTCTAAATGTCGAATCTGGAAATTCCTTTTTTTGGTAAGATTATATTAGCCTTTTCAAGGCATCATTAACTTGGTAATAAAAATAATTGGAAACAACTATTGTTGCTTCTACCTGTGAAGAAAGCTTCAATTGGTATCCCTTTCATGTATATATGATGTAACTTATAAAATAAGACTGATACGTAGAAAAACAATTTTGGTTTCAGGCCTTGTGCATCTCGGACTATAAAAAGCCAAAGGTTTTCTATAATCTACTCCATAAGAATTAAGCAGAACAGGCCGGAAGCAGCCGGATTCTTCGCAGGGTAGTCAGTCACCGACATTATTGCGATCAGCATAGCTTCTTCTTCTCTTGATGAAATGACCTTGTTACCGTATTGCTTAAATTATTTAGGAGTTGCCATTTGTTGAGATGGACACGTCAAAAATCATTAGCAGCTGAAAGTGTGTATCAGGTCATTCATATCAATAAGCAGACTTATAGATTCAGAATTATATTATATATATATATATATTAAATTGGTTGTTTTATGCCTATAAATGGATCTAATTCTTCTGCTGATACAGAAAAGTGAAGGTGGAGTTGGGCGTAGCCAGGGTTTATGTGGAGCTGTTTGGTTTTGCATCTTAATTTAATATTATATATATTTGGTGCAGGGAGAGGAAAGCTATCTAAATGTATATACTTATATGCAAATATATACATATATCTTAGAACTTAATTTAACTTGTAGACATAATTAAGGGGGTAGTAAAGCAAGAAATTTATTGACCTATCCACCAAACAAGATAGTGTTTTCAACTTGAAATTTGGAGTACCATTTTTTAGAAGGGTGAGAATTAATTTTTGTTCGGTTTAGGTTAGGATTAGGAAATTATTATTAAGTTTGAATCTAAATAGTAGAAACTAATGTTAACAGCGCTAAATTTTAATGCTTCTAATCTAAGGTCATCTTGGACTGACAATGACATAATAGATAGCATCTCCTGGGGAGTTGGATCTCTAATCAACCAACCTTTTCAGTGCTCTTAGATTATATGTCAACATGTGAATTCAACAGAAATACAACATTTTTAACTGAATGAATGTTACATCTTAAAAATTGAAATATTAACAATTGTTATATGCCACTAGCAATGCTAGATCAATGTTTTCTTCACATGTAGATGAAGTGCTGTTATTTACTTGCACATGGAAGGAAAGGAACAATACATACTATATTTGGCAAGCATCCAGTTTCTTCTTCCTCTTCTTCAGTGAGTCTCAAACAAATTGCAGGTCTTATCGAAGGAAAGTTGGCTGTTATCATCAATGGATTTTTTTTTTTTTTTTTTAGGGTACAATATGCAGTTTGCTTGTTAGTTTTTATACTCGTTTGTACAATTCATTTCTATGAAAAGAATGATGAAAAAAATTTTCTTAAAAAAGAGGTCCTACCGGGAGTCGAACCCAGGTCGCTGGATTCAAAGTCCAGAGTGCTAACCACTACACCATAGAACCGCGCTTGTGAACAAGGGCCATAATAAATCTTATTATAAATTAAACAATCTTATATGGCACCACCCATATTTCGAACCGCCACCAAGTGTCACAATTGTTATATTTTATAATAAAAATTATATATGAAATTAATTAGTTTTTAATAAAATAATGCATCAAATTTAGTCTGAACTAATAAAAATTATATATGACACATAGCTGTTTTTATTGGATATGAAAAAAGTTTATATATACATACATATATATATATATATATATATATGTCTCTGTGTGTGTGTGTGTGTGTGTGTGCATATATATACATATATTAAACCTTTGGGAACTTTCCACCATCCATCTTTTCTCTTTGTGAAATTTTGCTTTTTGTTGAGTTTAAGAATTTTTTTTCTTGAAAACAGAGTGAAAGAATTTTAAGATTTCAACTTTCGAGTCTTTCTTTTTTAATCGAGTAATTTTAAAAAAATTTAAATTAATTCAAGGTATTAGTTTTTTATTGGTTATTATCATCAAATGAATAAATCATTAATATATTATTCGAAAAACGATATATCATATTATCAATTATTATAGTTAAATAATTTAAATAAACTATTTAATCATATGTATGTTCTATTTTACTATGCGTATATTTTCCTCTGCACTTCTATGTACATTATATTAATCTCAAGGGATT
>JBBYHO010524638.1:0-17567 GCA_038382025.1 Adansonia gregorii | reverse complement strand
CAAACGAAATACTCCCCAAAAAATCAACATTGTAGTATTTTGGTCTAAAATGTGCTAGATCAGCCTTTTCACTTTGATAATATATTAAATATATAATTGTAAAATAAAAAAATTAATGTAATATTTTTATTACATGATAATTTTTAAAAAATAATATTAATAATATATAAATTTAATAAAATATAAATTAAAATTTGTTATTTCATCGAATGTTTAATTTAAAATTAATTAATAATAAACAAATATAATTTAAATAAATATAACATCAAATAAAGTAACAAATCAACGTCTCTTGTGTGCTTTAATTTGGAAGGAATAAGTTTTATTAAAATTACTAACAAAAATGTTTTTAAATATCTTAAATGAAGTGAAACTTGACTGGTTAATTTTAATGCTTACTTTTTTTTTTTATGAAAATATTATTCAGTAGCACCAGTTATCAAAATTCAAAAATAATGGGGACCAGACCAGGCCCTGAAACTTTGAATCAGAGGGACCAGAGCAGAAAAACCAAAGAGAAGGAAGAAAGAGGAAAATAGGATTCTTACTTCCTAGTGGGGGAGAGTTTGAGATTTTCAAAGCCATTTTTCTTTTTCCTTCGTTCGTACTGTAAGACTGTAACAACAAAACAAAAACCGTGCTTCTGTCGGTCGAACTGGAAAAGGACACCAAAAGTTTAATGTCATATACACTAAACTTATATATCTATCTAAATTCAATGAAAAGCAATAAATAATTAATAATTTAATACGAAGGAGTGCATAAATATATATATATTCATGTTTTTATTTTTTGGAGTTCGGACAGGATTTTATTGCTTGATATTGTCACTAAGATTGTATGATTTAAAACCCGCCCAACGATTGTTGACGCACTTTTAATGCCTGATTTTTCTTAGTTTTCATAGTCAATAATATATTCCAAATCAAAATTAAAGGTTGCGGAGTATGTTTTCTCAAACCATTTACAGCACATGATTCAGAACTAAGTTACTATGTACTAATTATGCATTGAGAATCTTCATTGCATGACGAAATTTATTGACGTCTGAATTATACAACTTAAACTAAACTAAATTAAGATTAATCATTTATGATTTATCATATTCCATGTGAATGTATTAAATTAATCATGGTATTATACTAGATATGATATGTTTTGTCTCTACTTAAAGGATTCGTTTATTTCACGATAAATAATTTGATTAGTACAAAATTTGATTTGGGTATTTTTATTTGTGTTGGGCTTGGGATGATATACTTAAGCAGTTGGTTGGGATTAACGTTATTTTCCAATAGACTCTGCAACGTCGTTCTGCAACCAAGTCACACGGAAGGAAAGAACTCAGTTCAGACGATGATTATATTAGGAGCTAGTTTACTATTATTATTGAAAAATTCTTAAAATTAAAAAAAAAAAATTAAAAGCTTTAAAAAAAATATTATTTAAAAAATTTTCATTTTTTTTTGTTTTTATAAAAACTTGCTACAATGAATTGAAATATCAAAAAATATATATTTAAAATGATAAAATTATTAAATTCAAATAAAAGTTTCTAAATCAAATTTTATTTAATTATATTTATAATAAATATAATTTTTTATTTCAAAAATTATATCAACAATAATGTTGAATGGACCTAAAGAGATGTCATTATATTCACAAAGAACTTCAATATTGTCTTGGAAAAAAAAAAAAAACATTGCAAGGGGCCAGGGATATGAAGGCTCAAGGTTTCCATTTTCCAAGAGATTGCATTTGGGCAGGCATAAGCATAAGCATAAGCATAAACCCAGGCAAACGCAATCAATGTGGTAACCAATCCAGATGTCCTGTATATAAGAATTTTCATGATATTTGCTAAAGTGATTTTGATATTCTAACCATTTGGAATCCAGCCCAGGGCATACAAAAAATGATTCGTATCTTCCATTTCCTGCTAGCATTCAGGGCCTCACTAAAATCCAAATCCAATCTCCCTTGCAACTTTAACATACATACCAAAATCCATATGTTAATCTCTTTCTACTTTCTATTTAATTACTGGGACGGGATAAATCTGATTATTGTTGCCTTGTCTCTTGTCAAGAAAAGTCCCTCCTTAATTGAATATACGAAATGAAATGGTAATTCACCAACTGAATCGTCTAAGATTTTCCGACAAGGCCGGCATGAAGTCGTAATTCAGGTCCTTTTCATAGTATAATCAGATCACTCACATTTTGAGAGTTATTATCATTGCAGAGGTTACTAAAATTATTATTTTTTATCTCTTTAATCTTCTCATTTTTCACCAAGATCATAGGTTTTATCATCCTTAATGAACCTAAAGGCTTCCAAATCTCCAGTTGGCTTTCTCCCTCATCAGAACAGGCCTATAAATATCATTTCTATCTAATATATTTTGAGTCAATCTATCTATCCGTTATAGGCTCTCGCTCTTCGGCATCTTCTACAGTTTTCTCGACATTCTTTTTTGCTAAATAATATTTCTCGAAACTCTTTCATATCTCAACTATTTTTCAAATTTTCCTTGGCCCTTCTAAATACAATTACGTCCCTTGATCCATATCACACAAAAATCGATCTTATCGACCTCATCACCCTATTTAATTTGTCTATCCACGAAAAATGCTTATACGTTCCTTTCAAAATAATGAGTATCATACTGGTAAACGTATCGTTTTTATTTTAGTATAGATATATATCAATATCAGTATATTTTGATATATCGTTTTGAGTTTATCAGAATTTGAATATTTTTAATTTATATATTTAAAAAATATTTTTAAATATAAAATAAATAAGATTAAATAAATTTTATATATTAAATATTGATAAATTATATATAATATTCTATAAAAAAATTTCATGAAATATAAAAAAATCAATATCAGTTAAGTAGTAAAGTTAAAATTTTTTTATAATCATTAAATTTATGAGTAATTATGTCTAAGATTCATTAAATTTATAAGCAATTATATATAATATTCATCAAATTTAAAATAAATATTGGTTTAATTTTTTTACAAGCTTATATTATGTACCAGCCGGTATAACTATTTTCAATCGGTACCATCAAAACAAGCCGGTACAGATCAAAACAAAATCAACTATCATCAATATTATTATATATTGAAATCAATACATATCAACCGGTACGATTGGTACAGACAATATTGATTTCTTTTCAACCTTTTTTTTAGCTTAAGGCTTTTGATTATTTATTTCAAGTGAATTATAAATTTATTTAGATACATATTCAACGTATTTTATTTGACGATAAGCAAAAAATTATAGTTTTATTTGAGTTTAAGTTTACGAGTAAAAACGTATTTAAACGTTAAAAGTATAAAACTTTACTGATAAAATTTATAAATTTATTTTATATATATATATAAAGACAGAGAAAGATCAATAAGTCGGAGGCAGGGTAACTAAGGTTTTGCTTAGGAGATCTGTCTGGGTTACATTGTGACTAAAAGTCAAAAAGCCTACGAGATGTACTTCTATTATCCAACCAATTATAACATTCCACGTATGTATTTGACCTTGGAATCTCCTTAAACTCGGAACTTACCATTACCATAATTTCAATTTTTACTTCCTTTTTCACCGCTTTTTCAGTCGCCACACCCTTCGCCCCCTCAATGCTAAAATCACTCCCAACAATTTCCCAGAAAGAAGACGAAACACTCTCCTCCGCAGAGGCGTGGATCCCATGCTTTCCACTCCAAAATTCATTTCCTGTAGATGCAGTAGAAACCTACTCCAACGCGTGTTCACCATTCTTAACGTACACCCCTCTCCGGAGTCTCCTTAGATCTCATTCTTGCCGTTGCCCTTTTTGTTCTTCCTTTTTTTTTTCTTTTTTCAAATCCCAACCTCATACATGTTTGCCTTATTTGTACAGTTTCTTATATATGCATTTGGCAAATAGTGACTTTTGCTGACAATGGAGGTTTATTATTGGGTCTCTGTTGGTTCGATTCTTCTCCTCTTTCTGGTTTCTGGGTCTTCCTCAATTGACAATTTTCACCAACCGTAAGTTTTTTTTTTCTTAAATTTAAACTTTTATGCTTTATTGAATTGATTAATAGTTATTGCGGTAGTTAAGATTTGATTAACATATGATTTGTTATTTGTTAGCTGTAAAATAAGATACCTTTTTTGCATGGTTTTGAGATCTCGATGGCACTTTGTTGGTTTATTGGCTGTTATTGCCGCCAATTTTTTTTTAAACAAATTTACATTTTTTCTTGGATGTACTACTTATTTGGTTTGATACAATTGAGCTTTAACACGAGCTCTCAATTATTATACAAGTTTAATATATGGGTCAAATATAAGTATAAGAATAATGTTTTGAGGGGCAATTTTGGCTTTGTTTCTTAGAGCTATGACCGTTAAGCTTATTCATAATATAGGTCAGCAGGTTATTTTTTTTGATAATATGGGATGTAGGTACTGGCAAGTTTTATTTAAACGACAAAGGAAATCTTGAAAAGAAAAAAAAAAATTACTGCCTTCCTGATTCAAATTTGATATGTAATTGCTGAGCTTGGGTAGATCATGGTATATATCTTCTGATAATGTGATTCTTTTAACTTTGAGGTTCGGGAAGTCTGGTTACCGGTTAAAGGGATTCTTGCTTGGCAGTGATGTTTTACGATGGACCAGTTTTTTTTTGCTTATGCAAAGATAAAAGTGGCTTTCTTTTTTCCTATAGAACTATAAGATATGTGCTTTCTGTAGTAAAATTCTTTTTGTAGTCGTAATTGTGTTTATCTTGCGATAACTTCACATATTATTAGTAGGTCCCGGTGATCTTATACTTCATTTGATGCTGATCTCTTTTCCTTTTTATTTCTTTTACTTAAATTTGTTCATATAGGTTTCCTATTGTGGAGCCTGATCCTGGTCATACAAAGCTTCGTCTTTCAAGGGAAGGCTTGGAAGTCATCAGCCGAATAACTACCCCGATTGCAGCTGTTGCTGTAAGTTTCAGATACCCTTCCCAGACATCTAGTATTTATTTGCAGTTTATTGATTTAGCTTTGGTGACTTTGACTCTAAAGATCAATTGGACTCAAAATATGAATTGCTGAAGCAAATGGCTCTAACTGGGTACCTACCACCCTCCCCCCTCCAAACCAACCCAACAAAAAAATAAGAGGAATTTTCAGATACCATGTTACTGGACGTCTAGTATGTATTTGCACTTTATGTGTTTTTTATTCTGGTAACCTGAGTCTAGATATCAGTTAGACTCAAAATCCGAAGTGCTAGGAAATTCATCCCGAGTATGAGTTTTGGAATCTCTATGGTAGTTGAATTTGGAAAAATTGATGCAATAAGTCTCAGTATTGATAATTTATGGCTTCCACAGTGGAAATGATTGTTACATATAAGGTACAAATCCTACGATATTTAATGCTTTCTTTAATGATTTCAAATACGTTATTCTGGGTGAAATGTTGGTTGACAATATTGGTTTGTTCCTGTAACATAACGTATCAAATTTGAGATTGCATGTGATTTATCTTTCGAGAATAAATCCTTTGGTCTTTATTCTCAATCTTTTTTTGGATTTTTATATCAAGGTCATTGGTCCGTACCGCTCTGGCAAATCTTTTCTGCTGAATCAACTTCTTTCTCTATCTTGTTATGAAGGTGCATTCTTTGCTGCTATATGCTTCTTTGTTGTTTTCTAGACTTTGTTATCACTTACAAAATTTTTGACATTTTAAATAGGATCAATTTGATGACTTATTATTTATGTTTTTTGTTTTCCTTTTTATCCCTCAGGATTTGGTGTCGGACATATGCGTGACACAAAAACAAAGGGTAATGCAGGAATGGTATTACAATTATGCAAAACTGTTACATTGGTGATGTTTACACTTGTTTCTACCAGGGATTTGGGTTTGGGGAACTCCACTAGAATTGGATATTGATGGAGTAAGAACTTCCGTTTTCTACCTTGATACAGAGGGTTTTGAAAGTGTCGGGAAGTCAAATGTATATGACGATAGGTAATTCCAAAGGCATGTACTTGGGCTTGTTTTACATAGTGTATATTTATTTATATTGCCTTTCTGATGTCTCTTCATACAGGATTTTTGCGTTGGCAACTGTTATGAGCTCTGTGCTAATTTATAACCTGCCTGAGACGGTTAGTCTTTCTATAATTTTTTTCTTGTTTTTAGATGCTCTTATTTGGAATATTTACATATTACGAAGCTGAAAAAGGCTAGTTTTTTAAACCCCTATAATGCAAGCTAAATTCCGTGCAGCTAAAGGTTTCTTGAGGTATAAAATTAGGACATCAGCATTATGCATTAAATTATTGCTTTTACTGAAATTGAATCAAAATTTGCTCAACTTTAGGGCACTATATATGAAGGTTGGTTTTGCTAGATATTAAATATTATTTAGTTGTGAGATTATTGTAGTTAAGATTTGTTTGATTCTTACGAAAGAAAAAGAGTTTTGGGCTTTGATAAATTGAAGATTGGTTTATCTGCATGAAATCTTCTTTTAAATAGAAAAATGCCTTCCAATGTAAGAAATTCTTAAATAATGTCACCTTCTCTGCTTGGATAAAACTAAAGTGCTAAAATTCTTAAACGTTCCAGCATTTAAGTTCTTCATGTAGCTTCACAGTCTATAGATCAGAGGTTGTGAATTCGTGGGTCAAAAGTCTTGAAGCCTGGATGCCTTTGATGGGTTTATTTTTTATTGATTTGTTTGTGCTATTCTATCATTAGATCCGTGAAGCTGATATATCTCGACTTTCATTTGCTGTTGAGCTTGCTGAAGAATTTTATGGAAGGTTTGCCCTTTTGCCATATACCGAATTGAAAGTCTTAGCAATTTATTACATACACTGAGCAAGCTTGGTGCTATTTTACTTTCTTTAGTGCCTGTTAATGTGGACACTAACTTCTCTTGTGATTTATTTGACAAATATTTCATGGAGAATAGAGTGAAGGTAATTTATGACTCCCTACACTGTTTGCCATCTTTATGCTTCGCGCAATGAAGTTGTTTCGCTGTGGAGATTCACGAGTAACTTAATTTCCTGTAGGGACAAGGCGTTGCTTTTGAACCTGCAAAACTTTTGTGGCTTATCCAGCGTGATTTTCTGCGTAAGTTCATTATTGCCTTCCATCATATGATTTATGAAGTGTCATAAGGGCCAGCTCCTTTAAATGTCAGTGTACCTTTGACATGCTTGCTTACATAGTGCTGCCTGTAAGGTTATATCTGCTTCAGTGTTGTCCATTTCTCTCTAATAATTCTTATTTAGTTCTTGTGCTTGTATGCGTGTCTGGTTAAACTTTTATTTGGATGCATTTGCTATATTGTTAAGATTCTTTTAAAATGCTGATGAAGAGATGATACTAAGTTTTTTTATCTTGGAGACATTCTTTCTGGGTACATATCTTTTCTGTTATTCTGCAAGTTAAATGGAATTTTTTGATTGTTGATGAGAAGGGATTTGAACTAAATACTTTCTTTTTGGAGGCAAATTGTGTGGCTACCATTAGGCCATTGCCTCCTATGTTGCTCCAACTTTTCATTTTTTTGAAGCACTTTTGTTGGGCATATTTTCAGGCATGGTACCGGGATTGGCCCTCCACAGACCCTCCAAATACGTAGGAAAACTTTTTTTTTTAAAAAAAATGAACATATCCATGTCGAACATGTGCCCGTATTTGACACTCAAGCCTGAGTCCGAGTAATATAAATGGCCTCTTCCCAGCAATTCACTGACATTTTTCTTGGCTTTATACAGAAGGGAAATCAGTGAAAGAAATGGTGGATGAGGCACTTAGACATGTCCCTAACACTGATGGTTAGTTTACACGGATCACACTTAATTCTTGGACGGATGTTTATTTATGTTAATCTTGCTTTTTTTTTTGGGATAATCATATGATTTTGTGTGTCTTTTTTATCTTCAGGGGACAAAAACATCAACCAGGTATTCCTTCCATGGATGCAGTTGTAGGCTATCATCAGAATAGAGTTATTCTTGGATCAGAATTTCACAGTTCTTTGAACTTTTTTAGGTTAACCAAATTCGGGACTCCTTAGCTGTAATGGGTGATGACAGCACGGCATTTAGCTTACCACAAGTATGAGTTTCAAATATTTTTATTTTATCTCATATATTATCTAGGCCCTTTTCCCTTTCTCCCTTTCCTGTTGCCGATGTCATTTCGAGCAGAAACTTGAATGAATACTTGACTTGTATTGAGTTTAAGAGTTATGATACCATTTATCCGTATAGACTTTTTACAAGTCATGGCTATGAAGTGTATTTTGTTTTATTTGGTCTTGGAGAAAGCAAAGATATATTTGCGCAAGCAGTGTGATTTAGGATGATGGAATGTGTATATGCTTTTTTTCGAATCTGGATTTGCTGTCGATCTACGTTATTTGTTGGAAATAAATGAACTTATTATTAAAATCTAAACCATACTAGCATCTGATTGCTTGAAATTCAAACTTACAGCCTCATCTCATGCGAACAAAGCTTTGTGACCTGAAGGATGATGACTTCGATCCCATGTACGTTAAGAAAAGAGAGCAACTAAAAGAGCTTGTAGCTGGTGTTATACGCCCAAAGATTGTGCAGGGCAAGTCTTTAAACGGAAAGGAATTTGTTTCATTCCTGGAGCAGGTTAGCTTTTGTTCACATTCTCAGGCCTTCTGGTCTTCAATAGGTTGGAGTTTTTACAAATATTGAGAATTCTTAAATTAGTCATTATTAGGGAACCGTAATTGACTGATGTCCTCAGCTTAGTGTTATTAATGCGCGTTCTTATTTTTAATCTTATAGATACTCGAAGCTTTGAATAAAGGGGAGATTCCATCAACAGGCTCTCTTGTGGAGGTTTTCAATAAAGGTATTCTCGAGCGATGTTTGAAGCTATACAGTGAAAAGATGGGAAAATTAGGTTTACCTATGCAAGAGCAATCCTTACAAGATGCCCATGAAAGGTCGCGAGAGGAAGCAATGAGAGCTTTTGATGAACAACATTTTGGCAGTCACCATGCAAAGAGATCTGCCGTTCAACTGGATGAAGAAATGAAGGAGGTATTTAACCAGCATTGTAAGGGGCATTACCTTTTTTTTTTTTTTTTCATCAATTCATACATTTAAAATTTCTGACCTGAGTCATTCAAATCCTTGGTTCTTTTTACCAATGTTTCAAGGTCTTGTTTAACCATGGGAGGAGTTTTTGTAAGTCAGGAGATGTTGGAAACTTAAGTAGACACCAATATGAGAAGTTTCCCGAATTTTCTAAAGTTCCTATTTAGTTAGGAATTGAACTATAGGTTACTCAGATTTCAGCTGTTTGATCAATTTCTACTGCAAAGCAGAAAACTTGTAGGAAGACATGTTTGTGTTCATTTATTTATAATGCTAGGATGTTCTTATAACTGACATAAATGTCCATCCAAGGTTTTAAAAATAATAAATCCTACTCTTAAATGCATTTTGTATGTAGTCTGATCTGGTACACTGCAAGCTTTGTAATTATCAGGTCCTTTGTGCGGAATATTTTTGTCTAGGTATATAAGAATGTCATCATGGCGAATATGTATCAGTCCTCAAGGCTCTGTGAGGCTCTATATAGCCGATGTGAGGACAGAATGGACCAACTTCAAGTTCTCAGACTTCCTTCTATGGCAAAATTCAATGCGGGTTTCCTGCAATGTAACCAAAGCTTTGGGCGAGAGTGCATTGGACCTTCAAAAGCAAACTACGAGCAACGGATGATGAAGGTAATCAGGAGTCTTTTTTTCAATGCTTGAATTAACGAAGTTTAAGTGCATTTGGTCTTCGAAGATGGCACTGAAACTGAACTAATTTCAATAAAAAATCAAACATCATGATTTTGAAGGAATTTTGGGTGAAAGGGGGTCTAAAAATTCCACTTGTCTCTTAAATGGAGAAGATATATTCATGGCGCTTTGTGATTTGAATTGTAATAATTCCTATTGTTTGCATTGTGGAAATATGCCTTTGCTAAATAATTGGTTTTCGAACGTACCATGTTTATATTTGCAGATGATGGGAAAGTCGCGATCTTTGTTTATCAAGGAATACAATCAAAGGCTGTTCAATTGGTTGGTGGCCTTTGCCCTTGTAATGGTGGTGGTTGGCCGGTTTATCATAAAGTTTATTTTAATTGAAATGGCAGCATGGATGCTATTTATATTCTTAGAGACATATACGAGAATGTTCTGGTCAGCTGAGTCTCTTTACTACAGCCCTGTCTGGCATTTTATTGTAACCACTTGGGAAACTCTTGTCTACAGTCCGATCCTCGATTTGGACAGGTAAATATAGTACTCTCCACCACGTCTTAAAACAAACTTGGTTTATCTATTGTAGCCACTCGGCCATGCATTCTTAGCAGAAGTGTGTCAGAATAACCCGTTTTTGTTTAGTATCATTATGAAGTAACAATGAACGTATATATATATTTGGCCATGCATTCTTACCATTGCTGTCTCAAAATGACTGATTTTGGTTTCAGATCATTATGAAGTTACAACGAATATATATACTCGGCCTTCCATTCTTAGCAGAAGTGTTGTTTAATATAATTCTGAAGTTACAATGAATATATATATATATATATATATATTCGACCATGCATTCTTAGCATAACTGTCTCAAAATGACCCATTTTTGTTTTCATATCATTACAAAGTTACAACAAATATATATAGTGCTCCTTTTTCTCTTTCCCTTACTATGTTTATTTGTTTTGGCAGATGGGCGATTCCTATTGGTTGTATGCTAGCATTGTGGATATTCTATTGGCGGTGTTTCGGGAGAAGAAAACAAGGGTCACGTTGGCTTTTACCTATGTCCAATAGCCATAAAGATGGCTCGAATCGACCAAGATCAGATTAACTTTGAAGTGTCTGAGCCATTTGATATGCTTTTGATCAAGCATCTTGGGCGAGCTTCCACCCCCCCTTTTTTTTTTCTTTAAACAAATGAAAGCCGCCCCACTCAATCAAATTTTTTGTTCTCAATAGATTGCTTTAAATCTGAGATTATCAAAGACGGAAAGAATTAGAAGATGATCAACCCCATCTACACTGACTTATAGTATCTTTACCGTACCATTCTAATACAAGTCATTTTTATTAATAAAATCTGGTCGTTTGTTTAAATGCCAGTTATTTAATAGCTTCAGTTTTCATCTTCTTGTTTGCAATCCCTTTGTCATTTATTTATTTAAATAGCCAGGAAAGCATCATCATTTTAGGGTCTACTTATTTCATACAAAATGGCTTTCGGAGAAAAAAAAATCAGAAAATTGGATTTGTTTTTTTAAAGGAAGGTTGATATTTTGTCGTTTGAATGAAATTGTATAAAATGTTTTTCAATTTACGTACGTACGTACACACACACACATAAAGGAGGGGGTGAACCATTTGAGTTAAATTCTAGACTCTTTCAAGGTTTTTGACCGGCTATCAGAAGGATATAACTGTTCCACTTACTGAAACACTTAGGTGGATTCCCATAATGAATGTTCATTAACGGTTAAACTTTGAAGGTAGCACCCATAGATGCTTGTCAGCACTTTATACGATAATTTAAACGCCATAGTCCACCAGAGTTTAACATCATTGGCAATATCAAATCGCCAAGGACAAAACATGCTGCAGTGACCAATACATAATAATAACCTCGGATAATCTAATTCAATTTCAATTGCCTGCGGTTACCTCGTGTCCAGGACGGTCTGCCAAGTAACAACTAGCCAGCAGATTTAGCTCGTTGAGCACCAGATATGAACTTCTTAGGCATTTCATGCAGAATTATTTACCATTTAAGTTTACTCTTGGAACTGAGTAGTCATGATGACGGATATGATGGTCAATTGTGGTGATCTTAAATACAAAAATGCAGTGAGAACCAATACTCATGAATAGATTTAACTGATAGTTGTACCAACAGCTAAGCTTCTGAACCCCGTCTCGACGGAGGGCACTAATATTCAGCTTTGCTTGTTCTTGGCAGCCGCTTGGTGTAGTCCAGGCTCCCAGCCAGGCACCGGCACGCACAGACTTGCACCAGGCCCAATCTGCTTTGGCATGCCACTGTGCCCTATCTGATCTTGCATGTGCTGCAAGCTGGGTGTATGCTGCAATGCAGATGTTTCATTGACGTTTTTCACTTCTGTTTGTGGATTCACAATAGGGGTAACCAGGGTGTTGCCTGTGAAACTGTTGTCCAGTCTTGAATGATGCATGGGAGCAGCTATGCTCGGAACTGGCTGGTGAAAAAACTGATTTGTGTTTGGCTGCTGCAATGGCACAGCAGAAGCTGTAGATGCTTCCAATGGGCTGCTAACAAAAGGCATTCCTACACTAGGTATATTGGGCCTAGATAGAAGACCAGGGTTAATCCCAGTCACCTGCTTAACTGTTTCTTCCGCCATTTTTACCTGAAAATTTCAAATGGAACAATCAACCTGACAACCAAAAATGAAGTTGCACCAACCATAATCAATAGTGATTTTGAGCAAGAAATAAAATAGATAAAGATCTGTAATCACTCTTGCTGCAGTTCAGGCATAAAGATGCATGATTGTGTTGCACAGTTGGCAACAGTCCAAGCACCGACATTAGCATCGGATGTCCAACAAGGTAACTTCAGTGCACTAACTAAAACAAGTGATCATGTCAATACCCATTGTATAAATTTAGTGAGACGTACAAATCATGAATAATTTTGAGTATATGAACAGTTGAACACACCGTAGAAGAGACAGTGTGTCAGTACTGGACATGTCCAGCAGATCCCAGAAATGAAGCACATACAAATCGCCAATAACCAAATTAATCCCCTCTCCCCGAGAGAATTGCTGTTAATATATTCTGCAAGCACATTTATGGTTAAATCCTTCAATCCTAGATGAAGGAGGAATATGAATTGCCCATGGCTTTTCAAAATCTGACACAGACTAATCTTCACAGACTTCTGGTGTCACAATAATATGTTCTCCTGTCATTTATTCGGAAGTAAGTTTTGAACGACCAGAATCAGAAAATGCAAGTTAGACAACAGTGATGGTTTACCTTTGCTCTTAATGTCTCAATATCAGCCTTCAGAATTCTATTGTCAACAGCAGCTTCATCATACTTGTGATTCATGTCAGTTAGACGTTTAAGTAATGTGGAATGTTCAATTCTTAATTGACCAACCTAGAAAAATCGCTACATGATTAAAAAAGACAACAAAAGAGAGTGCATGAGACCACAAGGTGAAGGGGGAATGATGTGGCAAAACCTGGGCTTCAAGTTCATTCATTTGTGCTTGCTTTCTTTTTCTAGATCGTCTGGCTGATTCTCGATTTGACCGCATTCTGAGCCATCACCAATGTCCCAATTAGTTGAGGGCAATTTTGAGATTGCAACAGCAAAATAAAAATTGAGTTCAGTAAGAATTTACTAATTCACAAATCTGTTAGTAAGACAAGTGATTAATGCTTAGAACGTTTATGTTTTTAGACAAATGTACTGATTCCCTAAAATAGAAAAAAAAAATAAGGAAAAAAAATTCCATATTCCTCCAGGAACATGGATCCCGAAGCCAAGAGCTGGGATTTATTTTTGACAAAAATTATAGTATTTTGTTTGCTTAAGTCTACAGAATCGTCAGCTGAAGTTCTATTTGCTAATTTGATTCCTTTCAAGATAACAAATCAATAATTATACCTGTTACATCATTTTAATCAGGACAAAGGAAACGGAAAATAAACATGTTAAGCAAAAGAGGGCGACAAACAGAACAGATAGCATTTCAAATACCTCAAACCAATCAATAATACAAGAAAATAATAGAAAATATGCTCACCTCCTTGCACGCTTTGCATCAACAGGATCCATGTTGTCAGTGGTTTCAGTATCTCCTTCAAGTTCACCATCATCAGAATCTTCTCTTGATGACCCACTTGTGCTCTGCCTCACTTGTATCCCAGCTTTCTTCTGCGTAGTTGAAAAAACCAAACCATCAGGTTCACCGTGTTCCTGTGCTTTTGAGGAACCTACAATGGTAGAATTTGTATAAAAAAATCAGCAAGATTTTATTATATGCAAAGCTATGTTACTTCGGCTCTTCATTTTCCCTGAAGTATCTGTGTTTGACACATGTTTGGGCATCGGTATGAGAATAAGATCCTCCAAATATGTGGCATAACCTTAGAAAAAATTGAACATACCCGTATCTGACACTTGCCACAGAGTCCAAGTAACATAGATGTAAACTAGTTAAGGGATGAGGAGAAAAATTATTGAATAAAGAGTGCTAGAGTTCTTTAGCATATCGTTTACTGTTTAGATCTTAGCAAATGTGAAGAAAAAGACGCTGTAAGTTAGAAGGAGAAGTGATGAAAAGTGAAATATAAACAGAGCATGTTACCGGTCTGATTTGAATGCCTATGTAAAGTTTATGGGAAACTGATAAAATTTATGAAAATCTAGTAAAGCAAATTTATTCCATTTTAAAATATCTCTCCATCTTTTTCTCATTTTCTTTTGCTTCACTCTTTCAGCACAAGCATAACTTGGAGAATGAATCACACTGCACTTTGTGAAAACATGTACTACTACTATTATTAAACATAATCATGCATGATAAACGAAGGATGGCTCCCACATCAACTAAATAAAAGCAATGTTCTACAGTTCACCAAGAAACCAAACACGCAATGTCGGAGTTAACCTAGAAGGATCCAAACTACAGAAACATTCACGTTATTCATTATGCCACTAGCTGACCCCAGCAAATCAGATTAGATGAATACATACTTCACCTAGTAGTACATCAAGGGGCCGACTGCCATATGCAAAGTTCATTTAAACTAGGGTCAATGATTAATGGTTGCAACCTCCTATCACAACAACACAAGCTTATAACCAAGACAAGAGTACAAAACCATAGTGGCCATTCCACCTGCACTCTGAAGCTTACTGAATTTCAGTAAGTCAGACGCCTTCATCAGTTCCCCCAAATACAAATATCAGTAAGAAGAAAATGAGCACATGTTTTACACAAACCACAACAAGCTTTGCATTAGAAACACTTATTACTATTATTAATTGACTCCCATCCAATCTAGCTCCTGTCAGGAATAAAAGTACCCCTCTGAACTGACTCCAATTGGCTCCATACTAATTTCCTCGTTGAAAGACTATCAAACATGAAAATTGAAACAGATGAAAGATCCCTAAAATCGATTTGCCGGGTTGCAGAAATCGAATGCTGATCTTACCTTATAAAGAAAGAAGGTTTACTGGAGAATTGCTTTTAAGTGGGGCAAAAAGGATGTCAACAAATAAGAATAAAAAAACGTAAACGCTCCTTCCTCCTCAGTCTAAAAAACTTCCATCTATTGCATTAGAGGGGAAAAAAGTCTAAAGACTTGCATTCATTAAGAAAAAAGAAATCAAATCAGAGGCATGCAGCATGCTATAGCAAAAGCTTACCCTGAACTTCGCATCCCGACTGAAGCGCTTGATCTTCAGCTTGGGCAGACGAAGCTTCTGCCTTCACAGCCGACGCCTGAATAATTTTTTTGGCATATTATAGTTCATATATATATATATATATATATATATACACACATATATTTGGAAAAAAAAAAAGTATCCAATTGGAAACTGGAAATTGGAGAGAGTAAAATACACGAGAGAGAGCAAAAGCAGCACAGGCTTGATCAAGCTTGCCCTTGAGGATCGCGCGGTACTCATCCAAGTCAATCGGGACCGTCGGTGTCGGATCGGACGGTGGAGGATTATGATTACTAGGCTTTTTGATGTCCGCCACGCCACCATCCCCGTCACCCTTTTCGACTTTCGAAACGGACGGCTGAGGTGCTGCCAAGGACGGACCAATCACATTCTCGCTCGCACATGGCCCCGGGTTCGCCACACCCGCACCAGAAAATTCTTCTAGAAACCTCTCCAACGCCCACTCTGACTGGCTTCGGCTCATCCCCGTCGCAGCGCCGGAAGCGATAGCCGCCCAGAAGGGGTCGGATAAATCGTCAACTGAGAACACCCTATTCATCGTTTTCAGCGAAATTTTTGACTTTCTCTTTCTCCGCAATTTGCAACTCGTCTTTTTCTCCTTTTCTTCCTGTTTTTACCATCCATGCGGGAACAAACAGAGAATATCAACTGCTTCGTCGCCTACAAAACAAACCAGTAACAATCCGACGCGTGGATAGCCTTCTTGTCCTTCGCAAACGTTTTAGTTAATCAGCGGGTGGTGTGGCTGGCCACCGCTGGGATATGGAGCACGAGATTGAAATCAGGTGTGGCCCGGTCTGTGGGCTAAGGCAAAAAAAGAGACTGAGGGGCAGAGCCTATAAAAATTGTACGTATTCGAGACAAGTGTAAAATGTGGGGGCCCACTCATTGGGACACCTTTGGACCAAGACGGGACCCTTGCGCAATTAGCTACATTTTAAATCTTTAAATTAATTAGGTTAGCAATAAGCTTGAATAGTAAAATTAAAATATAGACCTATAGATTAAAAGAATCCCTTTAATGGTTCTTCAATCGATAACTGGCCCCTTTTTTTTTTTTTTAATTTTCAAGGTGATTGGCAACATTATCAAATGGCTTATTTATTTAAAAATATTTATAATTTATTGTGAATAAAATAAATAATTATTAAGAAGAAATAAATAATTTTTTTTTATTTTTGTGATTAGGGATGGCTATGAATATTTTAAAAATTAATATTTGACATTATTTAATTTATTTTTTATAAATTCAAATATTTGAATATTGTATTTATCATTCACAGTAAATTTAAATATATATCTTTAGAATTTTATTATCTAAATCCATTTGGACATTAGTTTGGATGGAGTTAAAAATTTGGATCTATTAGATATTTAAATATTTATACAATTAACAGATTTGAATATCATAGGATATTCAATATTTATTTACATATTTAATTATTACTTATTTTATATTTTTATTTTAAACAATAATTTAATAAATTTTTATATTTAATAAATTTAAATTTTGACAAATATTAATTATCTGTTGATTGGGATAGTATCCTGAGTAAAATTTTTGAAAGCATTACAAAATTACTTAACAAACAAAAAATATTTATATTTTATTATCATTATTATAAATAAGTATTAATAAATAAAGAATATGCTTTTTTCAAGCAAGTAAGAGAGAAAAAAGTTTTTGAAATAAGTACAAAAAGAACTGAAAAATAAAAATATTTATTATTTACAATTATTACTATAAATAATTATTAATAAGTAAATAAAAAATATGTAGAAAAAATACTTTGAAGTTATTTTTATCCTTTGAGAATAAAAAAGAAATAGTAAAGGAGCAGTTGGTCGATTTGAACTCGTATAATAAAAGCAAAATTTAATTGGAAAAAAATTCAATTTAAATTTTATTTTTATGAATCTTTTAGTTGAATTTTAAAAAAAGTTATTTTATATTTTAAAAATTGATTTTTTAATAATTTTTTATTTAT